>JAHBCN010003939.1:0-69254 GCA_019359885.1 Listronotus oregonensis
AGGCTCAAAAAATTTTTTTTGGGGGATTTAACCTTTTATAAAAAAAAAAAGGATTTTTTTCACATCGATAAAATCAACTGTTTAAGTAAAATATCATGGGGAATTTTTTTTTAAAATTATACAGGGTTTTTTTTCTAATTGAGAATAAGGGCAATTTTTTCCCTTTTTTAAAAAAAATTAATATAAACGTATTTAAAAACGTTTAACTTTTGAGATAAGGTGGAAAAATTTTTAAAAAAATAAATCATTTATTTTAAAAAAGTAATAATTTAGTTTTTTTAATGATATTTGGCATAATGATATGTATCAAGAAGTTTTTTTATGTGCCACATTTTTTTTTTTAAAATAGGCAGGTCAAATTTGTACGGGGGTGGAAATAAAAAAATGTGGTCCCAAAAAACTTCTTGATACATAGTACTTTTAAATTTAAAAAAATAAAATGAAATACAGGTTTTAAAAATTTTTTTTTGTTTTCCCCCTTATCTCAAAAGTTAAGATTTCAACTACGTTCATTAAGTTTTCTTCTTAAAATGGACATATTTTAATTTGGGTTTGAAACACCCTTATAATGAAAAAATCCAATCATGTATTTTACTAAAATTTTTTATCGTTATAGTCCTTTTTTATTTAAGGTTAAAATATATATAAAAAATTTTTTAAAACACTACGGGTGTTAAAATTGTTTTTTTTAAAAATTTTTTTCCCCTGGGCAAATAAAAAAAAAAAAAAAAAAATTAAAAATTTTATTTAAGAAGCTTTGGGAAAAAATTTTTTTTAAAAAATTTAAATTTCCTTTAATTAAAGTTTTTAAAAAAAACCCCCAAAAGTTTTTCCACCCCACCCGTTTTTTAAAAAATTTTTTTGGGGGTTTTTTTTTTGGGGTTGAATCTAAAATTAGTTTTCGGGCAACCTTTGGTTTTTGGGGTTATGAGACTCAAGTGAACAAACCCTCAAATTTTCTTCTTAAACTGATTACCAACAAATGAGAACATACACTGATTAGGCACTTTATATTAAACAAATACATTTAATTTAAATTTATTGTCTATTTTAATAAAAATTATCTCAAATGAATCCACTTTTCTGTATGTTGTAAGAAGATATAATTATAACGGTTGCCTGATGTATGATAATATAAAAACTGGATTTATTTATGTTTTCACTAAAAATAGGCAATAAATTTTGTAAATTTTAGTGTATTCGTTTAATATATAAGTGCCCAATCATGTATGTTTTAATCAGTTTCAAGGAAATTTTTGAAAATTATTTTGAGGTTATCCACTTGGAGACCTAAACAAAACCACAGGTTCGGGAAACGATTTTAGATTCTGTCCGCCCCCCCGTATGCAAAATTCGAAAATGGCGTGGTCTCCAAAAGTAAAATTTACCGAAGGTCAAAATTTGACAAATTTTTTAAAAATTTAATGGCCGTCTCTGTACAAAATAAATAAATGCTAGTTTATAATCTTATTAGTGTTATTTTAAAAAGTAAAAAATATATGTTGGTACCAAAAGCGCATCATATAATTTTAAAAAAATAAAAGATCAAAAAATGGAAAACAAAAATTCAATAAAAATACAAGTTTTAAGGGTTTTTTGCCCTTCCATTTATTTTTTTACCATTTTTTGAGTAAAAAAAAACCTTGGACTTATTATAAATATAAGAAAATATAAATTGACTCGAATTGATGGGAGAAAAAAAGCTCAATTCTACCCACCTCCTTTTGGACTAAAACAAAAAACTGGACCATAATTTATATTACTTACTTTTCATTGGAAATAGTCATTTTTTCCTTAAATATGACTTAAAGACTTAATCCAAAACAACCCCAAAACAGGTGCACTTTAAGTTCGTTTTGAAAACAACAACAAACTATATATTACATTGAGATTCAATAACAATGTGCGATACACGAAAGATAATGAACCTATTTCGAACGCTAACAGCTCGGTTTTTGTTGAAAACTAACCAAAAGAAACAACAAGTTTTTTTGTTGGCACGGTAGATCGGTTGTTATCATTCGCCAAGGAAACGATGAACCTGCCGTGACGACTGACGGAAATGTAAGGTATTTTATTGTGTTTGTTGCGTTAGCGTTTAAAAACCGAGATTTATTGCTTTTAACAACGAGATTTGCATGTTTTGTCTTTTACGAGTCTGTGCTTACTGTTAGTAAAACGGTATTTGATACCATTCGGGTCTTCACAAACGTTAAAACAAAGGACGATAAGTTCCGTAATTCCGCCCTTAGAAAAACTACATTTGACAACATTGGTGTAAGGATTAAAATTCTAGCCTCATCATTGGGATCTCGAAAACTTAAAAGAGATACAAAGGGAGGGTCGGTTAAAATTAGGCAAATTTTCCTTGGATGGTCAAAATGCCACCAAAGCTTAAAAAATTCGAATGCTTTCGAAAACTTTAGTAGACATAGGTGCACTTCAAACAGACACCCAGACTTTCGGTCTATGACGTCACTACGTCATCATCTCCTACGTCACAGATCAACGTCCCACATCATCATTTTGGATCTTATTCTCGGGTGACGCCATACTATCGAATTTTGGAAATATTTAAATAAAAAAAAGTCTGTGCTGGGGCTAGAACCAGGAATAATTTCTATGACATATAGCGTACACACAAATTTTCGTTCAAAATAGTTCAAATTCCTTTCGGTGTTCAGATAAATTTGCCAGCAATAAATTTCAAGTATAGAGATAATAGAAAGAGACAAATCTATGTAAATTACCCGAACAAAAATTTTTTCGCTTCCACTTTTTTAAGAACTACGGAAACTATAGAAACTACGTAGTTTTTGAAGCTTACCTCTAAGCAACTGCATTATGTATACGAAAAAATTATATAAAAGTAATTTTATTAAAAAAATAAATATTGATAAAATATATAAAATATAATCATTATGGAACAACAGTATTTCTAAAAAACATTTATTCTAAAGTATATTTTGATTATAATTCTTTTATCGAAAATGAGTTCGGAGTGAATGGATTTTAAACTGGTTTGCCGGATATTTCCGGCCGTTTCTAAGCCCGCGAACAAAGATATGTTAAAGAGAACATTAAAAAGAAGGAAATTAAAAAAACATGTATCACGTATAAGGGAGAAATTTTCTACCATATCCGCACCTTTAAAAGGTTTGCCTGACTCTCCCGGCCAAAAAAATTGGTTTTAAATTTTTCTGAAAAAAAAAATTTTCTATTAAATACACTTTGGCAACCATTTCATATATGGGAGAGAAACATTAATCCATTTTTTTAATAATTAATTTTTAAAACATTTTTCCGGCTTTGCAAAATGCAAACCTCGCGTTTTGAGCTCCTATAGTTTTAAACTATCAATTTTCAAAAAAAAAATGACATGCACGGTTTTAAGGGGACTTTTTAAATTGACAGCTCTTTGCTATTTGTGGTCAGTAGTTGTTACCGCTGTTTTAATCTAAAAATGCCTATTTTGGTAGATCTTTTACTAAATATATGAAAACCCGGCACTTACCGAACCTAATTGTAACAAAGGAAAATAGAACCAAGAGCCATAAATACAGTAAGCTCATAAATCAATATTAGACGATGACCGTCATAATTACCCATTGTTAGAGGTGTAAATAAGCATTACAAATGTGTATGTCTTAAAAGAATTCCAGGTCCGGATTAAAATATCTTAAGAAATAGGTAAAATTGTTCTATTGTTAAAGTGGCACCGACTTAAAAATATTCGTTTGATACATTTTATTCATAATTTTAAAATTTTACTAATTTTTTGGCTTAAACGAACAGAAACTTATTTTTGGCCACAATTTCGATAAAATTCGCTTCTGTGCGGCGGTGAAATAACCTAATTTTTTTTATCTTAGGGTTAACTATTAACCCTTAAAATGGCATGCGGGATTAAATCATCTGACGGGACCTGTCACCATCTCATCACCTATTTCAAGTTGAGAAAGAATACCAAATTTAAAAATTTACATATGGAGCCATTCATTAATTACGTGGGAAAATAATTTTGACGATTTTACCCCCTTTGAGAAACCTAATAGGGTTTCTCAAATCCCCTCCCCCTCCCTCTTCTTACGTAAGATTTAATCTCGTTTTTTTAAATAATATGATGAGTTACATTAAAACTGACAGCTTGACGTAAATCAAAACTTTTTATTCTTTAGCAGATAATTTAGGTTATACTTTTCCATTGCTATTAGAAATAGATTATTTTTATATTATTATTAGACACATATCTAGTTTTTGGGATTTTTTAAAGAATTAAAGTAAGTTTTTTAAATAATCTAAAAGTAACAAACATCAAAGTTTGAAAATATGATATTAATCGAAGTCCACACTATACACTCTGGACAAAAATATCAATAATCTTGAAATTTGCCATTGTATAGTCTGTCTCAAAGTATATCGTTATGGCTTTTGACGGACCATACCCCAATAAACCTTTAACGATTTTATTACCTATTGTTATTGGGTTAACCCATTTGGCAGGGGGCAATGGGCAGGGGTGGGCCAGGTATTTATTGAGTATTAACCATTAGGCATATAAATATTTTGGCTAATATTTTAGTGGCAGTGTTGAATAACCGTTTTTACTGTGCGTTTCGAAAAAGTTGTTTTACGAGAATATAACTATTCGCGTCAAAATCATTTGTCATTAGATAAAACAGGCTGGAAAATGTGTATGAAACTTAACCAGTAGAGGGCTAATTAAACAAGAAGTTTTAAAAAAACCTATCACAAAAAACTCCAATCGATAAGGGATATTATTATTAGTGAAGAATTGAACAAAAGAAAAAAACGTAGTGATTTTCAATCTCACCGTATAGACCAGTCTTTCTCAAAGTGGGCGATAACGCCCCCTTGTGGGCGCTGGAGGCCTAGAGGGGGGCGGTAAGGGGGGCCCAGAAAAAATTGGGGGGCGCTTATGTGATTTAAGGGGGTTATAGGTGATTTGTAACTTCAGCTATTTTATATTTTAAAATTCACTGAAATTAAAATCCTTCTACTACACAGCATCCATTTATTAGTTTATATTTATATTATATTTTATTGTATGAATATAAACTAAAAATATTTAATATTTTTAATGCGTTCACAACGATATTTATATCTTAAGATATTAGGTATCAAACACTAAAAAATATTCGTGTCTTTAAGTGACGCAGGTGAGGTCCCCACCTCCGAAGACACCTATATTAAAAATAGGGACATCCTGTCGCAGCCAACTAGCTTAATTAGCCGTTTAATCAACAGCCTAGCCTCTTTACTAAACAGCGCCGTTCAACTAGCGGCCTAAATGATATTCAGCCATTTGATCAAACCGCTAGGCGAATGACTTGGATCGATGACGTTTCATCACTTGCCTAGCCTGTTTATTTCAATTTAGTTCCACTTTCTGCCACCTAGCGCCGAAACTATCCAAATTGTCAATATGGCGTCGACAAACAACAAATTTGATTGGATTTTCCAAAGTTTAATGAAAATAGTACAATGGAAGAGTGTAGTGATAATAATAATGTAAATTTAGCTGTGGTGACTCGAGCAATTTAATTTTTTAAAAAGAATTTCTATCAAAACTTTTGACCAAACTAACCATTACTAACCACATCTGATCTCATGATTTCCAAACAACAGCAATATGTTACCTGAATGGGTAATTAAATATTTATTACAGAATTTCTTATATCAGATATTTCATCTTTCTTATTTTTGTCACATGGTCACCCTATCGTACGATTGGCCTAAGCATTAGCCAGCCAGTTTTTTAAATGTTGTAACAAACGTTACGGCTGAACATCATTTAGGCCGCTAGTTGAACGGGCTGTTTAGTAAAGGGGCTAGGCTGTTGATTAAACGGCTAATTAAGCTAGTTGGCTGCGACATATCTATTGTTGCGTCCAAGCTAAGCTCTTGCCGAACGCGGGATTTTTTATGTACCTAATCTAGTAAAAAAAGAACAAATAAAATTGAAATTAAAAGGTTAAATTATAATTAACGTTTGGCGCGAACATATATTGTACGATTTATTTGTGCAATCCTGTATTATAGTCCGTCAACGATACTCCTAATATTGTAAAGTTGCATTATTACTGCTCTTTTTGGTAAGAATCGTCTCGTTTAGAATAAAGGTTTAATAAAACTTTGGGCGAGACTAAAATCTTATTAGGATTTTTAGGGTGAAAAAGAATGGGGGCGCTACAAAATAACTGATTTTTAAAGTGGGCGTTAGAAGAAATAAGTTTGAGAACCTCTGTATAGACAATAGTGATCAGGACCTAATAAGAAGGAAATATATTGTCTTTATGAAAGCGGAGTTATTCCTACCTTGGATAAACTGAAAAAGAAGCTAGACGAAGACGAAACCAATATAAATATTAGCCGTGCCACTCTCCATAAAGTTGTTTGTAAAATGGAATTTAAATACCGCAAAATAGACAAAAGAAAAGTAGTAATGGAATCGCACAGATTACGCACTTGAGATTTAATTGCCTTCAAGAAATTAAAATATAGGTTGAAAACAGATCCATAATTTACCTTGATAAAACATGGTTCGATACACAAACAGTATCCAAAGGATGGGTTGATTCCACTCAAAACTGTCAGACGAAAGCACCTTCAAATAAAGGAAAACGCATTACCATAAAACACGCTGGTTCAGAAGACGGATTTGTCCCAAACTGCTTGCTGTTGTCTACAAAGATATTAAGGATTCTAGCTTGGATTATCATGAGGATAAAAGTGCAGAACTTTTTGAAACTGGTTTCAAATATCTTTTAAAAAATATTCCAAACAACAGTGTTATTGTCATGGATAACGCAAGCTAACACAGCCGTCTGCTACATAAAGCACCAGGTTCATCAAGTTTAAAACTAAAACCCAGGAATATTTTTTTGAAAATGATTTTTATTTTGAATTCAGTTAAAAAAAACGCATCTTTTGGAAGTCCTAAATTCATATGAAATTTAAAAAACCAAAATGTATGTAATAATTTGGCTGAACAGGCTGGGCATACTGTGTTACGGCTTCCCCCGTATCACTGTATGTTTATCCTCATAGAGCATTTGTGGAACCAAGTAAAATCAAAGAGATAAAAAATGTAATTACTAACATACCAGTTGAGAGCTGGAAAAATTCTCTACAACGCATTATAAAAATTGAGGACTCTTAAATTTTTATCCAAAACAACATAATCCTATTGTAATAATTCTCAATGATGACTCTGATAGTAAAACAGAATTAGATTTAGATATTTAGATTAAAAATGTAATTATAACTGAGATACATGGCAAACTTTTAATTTTGTTTTCGTTTTTATGTAATAATTTCTTAACTGAATGACATAGCAAATAAAATTTGGGGTTTTGGAAGTTCTTTAAGATAAATTAAATTTGTCCATACCCAATGTTGTTAAGAGGCCCATCTCCACTTGTTTTAGATGGCATATATTTTTTTGAGCTTAATATTTGTCTGTTTATTAAAAAATTAGTTACTATAAATCCCTTTGGGAAAAAAGGAAACCTCATTAAGATCTTGGAGCAACTGTTTTGAAAAACCACTTTAAAGGCCCCGCAATTTTCCTATGGAAATGGGTTTCGCCAACTGAAACTTTGAAAGTAATAGTTTTCAACACCTGATTAAGTCCCCCAAAGTAAAAACCCAAAATCCTCTGAATTCCCCCAAAATCAGCCTTAAAGGTTACTAAGGATTTGGAGACTTTTGAGGGTGATTTGGGGAAGTAGAGGGGGTTTTGGGATTTCTGTGTTGAAAACTATAACTGCAAATTTAAAACAATGGTAAAAATTTTCTATATGAAATGGGTTTTAAAGTCGTTTATCTCAAAACGTGCTCAGAACCTTTAAATATACATTATTGATGCAAGGAATTATATAACTTTTTTAAAAAAACAGGTCAAATCTATCTTAAATAAAGTTATGCTATCCAAAACAGTAAAGGGGGTTTTGGCCCTCTTACCATAAATCAAAAGTATATCAATTTAATTTCCCTCAAAAAAAAACCCAAATTCCCAATTTTTAGCTGTTATTAAGAAAATTTCAAAAAACCAAAAATAAATTTGACCCTTTTATCTTAGTTATTATCAACTTTGGAATAAGTTTACCTTAATTGTTATTTCGACCTAAGGAATCTGCTGTTGTTGTGTCCTGTGTCCCATTACTTCTGGGACACCCTGTATATTTTTTTGTTGGAGTTGAATTGCGTCTTTGGAAATTTTAAGATTTTCATATTTTTGTCCATGAGTGTAGAATGAACAAACCATTTGGCATCCAAATAGAACTAGATTTTTAATAATAAATTTCTACTTTAAAATATTATGTAAGAATGGATTTTACCGCCCCTCCCCCGGGGCATGTATAGATTTTCTTAACCCCTAACCCCCTCGAGACCCTTACGTAATTAATGAATGGGCCCTAAAGAATTAACTATTTTAAGAAAAACGAAAAAAGATTGGCAAAATGATAATGCAAATAATACACCACATCCGTAATTATTATGCAATGATTTAAAATTTTATAACTAATCGCCTCACCCGTGGTTACCTGAGACCTTGGCAAAAAATTTATTTCGGTTTAATATTTAATAAAACCGAATAACTCATTTCCCTTTTTTTTTTTTTTATTTTAGCAATTAAATTGTATTTTTCTGTTTTAATATTATTTCGACGATAATAATCTAAAAAAGGTTATTTATTGTAAAGGAATATTGTGATTGATGCAAAATTAGAACTGGGGTTTTCCTGATCTTCATGTTTTTTTTTTAATATATCAATTTTTTTAAATTAGGAAAAAATTATCATTTTGTAAGATTTAAGAAAATTAATTTTTTTTTGTTAAAAAAAATTTACCACCCTTTTTTCCGTCCTTTTTTTTTAAAAAAAAAAAAAATTAAAAAAAAATAGGAAAAAAATAAAAATTCTTTTTAGTAGTGATGAGAAAACAAAACCAAGAAAGCCGGGCTAGTTTTTGGTTTTTCGGGGCTTAAACTGGTCTTGGTCTTGCAAGTCAAAAGAAAATCTTGGTTTTTGGTTTTCCCCGGGGCTTGGTCTTGTGGTCTTGTTTTTTTAAAAAAATAATTTAAACTAAGTAATCTTGAATAATATTTTTTTTTTTAAACCCAAAACCCCCAAAACCCCAAAAATTTTCCAAATGAAAACTGTTCCATTTTTTTACAGTTTTGGGGACTTTCAGGTCTTCAGTTACTGGACTATTTTGGAAAAACAACTCCAAGTTTTTTTTTTATTATCCAGTTAAAAACTCAGGCTAATAAAGCAAAGTATCCCTTTACCATAATCACATTTTCTCCTTAGATTATTTTCTCAGGGTGTAAAGTGTTTCTAAAAATTTAAATAACATGGGTATCTTCGAGCATATACCTACTACCGCTCGGAAAAAAAACGTGAGAGAAAAAATAAAATTGGACTATTCTTTTTTTTTCGCTGCAACCTGTTGATTGGTTCTTCTCTCTCTCCCTCTCTCGCACGCCTAGTGCTAGGGCTTTCAGTAGGTTTGCTCGAAGGTTTAATAAAATTAATCCCTAATGTTATTTTGCTAACATCAATTACATTCGGGGGAAAATTTTTTTAATAAAGGGCATATTAGGTATATTTTAATTTTAATTTGTTTTTGGGGCCCCCTCTTCATGAATTTCATATTATTATTAATCAGTTTTTAGTTCGTTAGCGTCATTAGTAATATGATTTACAGTGTTTTTAAATTAAATATACAGAGTTATCTAATTAAAACGAAAAATTATCCGGGACCATATTTTAATTTTTAAAAAAATTTTTTTCAAAAGTTTTTACTCATTTTAAAAAGGGGAATAGACAATTTAAAAAAAATTTTTCTAATCTCTATAATTCGTTTTTAAATTTAAATCGGACCATTCAGAATTAAGGGCAATTTATGCAATCTGCAAGGTAAAAAAAAAACGTATAAAAAAAACTATTTATTAGAATTATCCATGTTTTAAAAAAAAATCTCCACGTTATTAGTTATTTTTTTTTAAAAAATGCCTTTTTTGACCTTTTCACGTTTTTTTTGGTTTTTTTTTCTTGAAAACCTATTGAGCAAGAAAAAAAACATTTAAACCCTTTATTAACAAACGAGTCTCAAAAAAAATATATATATATATATATATATATATATATATATATATATATATATATATATATATATATATATATATATATATAAAATATATATATAAATAATATATATATATATATATATATATATATATATATATATATATATATATATATATATTATATAACCAAAAAAGGGGGCAAAAAGAAAAAACTTTTAAACCAACCCCCACTTTTGAATTTTTTCTAACCCGTCTGTCATCTTGGCAATTTTTCCCCAATCCGTCACTTTTTTAAATAATAAAAAATGTTTTTTAAAAAAAAAAAAACAAATTATTTGTTATTTTTTTTTTTTTCTGACCGTGTTATCAAATAATAAGTTTTACTTTTTTTGGGTTTTTTGGTCATTTTTTTCCCCAAAATTTTAAAAAAAATAAAATAAAAAAATTTTTTTTGGGGATGTTTCGGTTAATTTTTAAAACCCCTGATCAGAATCTATAACAATAAAAATTACCTTATTGTTTTTATCTAAAAAAACAAATAGACAATTTTTTTTTATGCTTGGTAATCTATCTAATTTAAAAATTTTTCTTCTAATTAGATAAATTACCAACGTTTACAAAAAAACAAAAAAATCTATTTGTTTATTTATCCCCCGGGAAGGTCGCCGAGCGGAAAATAGAAAACCCCCTTTAAAATTTTTGGGGAAAGGGCAATTATTGGCCCCCGTACATTTTAAAAGAAAAAAATGTAAGAAAATTTTTTTAAGAGACCAATCTGACAAGCCCTCGTGCCAATTTTAAAAAAATTTTTAAAATGTGAATCTTAAATTATTAATTTTTAAAAATAATTGCAAAATTACCAAATTTTGGTTCAGGAAAAAAACCCAAAAAGGCAGCAGAAAAAAGAATATTGCCCCCGACCTGAAGAAAAGTTTTAATAAATCAGTGACAGTCGGTATTTAAAAAAAAATGAACTATTCAATCGACAAAAAAATACCAAATTAAAAAGGCATAGGGGGCCCCCCCCAAACCTCCCCAAGCCTTATGATGCAACACTCTAAAACTAGCTATGATTAAAAAGTGGAATTCCAGATGGAAAGTTTTTTTTAAAAACCCCCCTACACATTTTTCACTGCTTACGGATAGAAAAAAAGAAAATTTTGGCACAAGGATTTAAAAGTCTCGAGAAAACTAGTAACAAAATTGCATGAAATTGGGGGCATGCTTTTTTTCCTGCACATTTATACAAAATCCACATATTACCTTCCGACAAGTGTGATGAGTTGGGCAAATGTGATCTGGACCACATTTTTTTGAATGAAAAAAAAATTTAGGTTTAACATTGATTATATGTTTAAAAACATTAATTACTGAATGTAAAGTGGAATGTCCTTTTGTATTGCCCTTTTTTTCTCTACAAAAGATAAAAGTATACAACTTTTTTTTTAACACTTAAAAAAAATTAATTTAAAAAATTTTAAAAAAATTATCATTACTTACCCAAATTTCCCCTTTTGGGTTTAGCGGTCTAAACCATGTATGTCTTTATTTAAAAAATCCCCCTGACAGCCCCCCGTGGCGTGGTATGTATCCTTGTCTTTATGTGTTAACAGCCTCCACTTGCCTTATATGTTTAAATTAAAAAATTTAAAATTTGCCTTTTTTGGGAAAAAAAGGGTTTGGGTGGATATAGAACATTTTAATGATATTATATATAGTTTTTTTTCTTTTTTTTATAGTATATATATTTTTATTTTGCTATTATATAAGTGTAAATAGTTAATAAACTAACACATTGTGACTGGCTAAATGGCAGAATAGCCTCGGCCAAAAAAAAAATTAAATGGCTTTTATCCGGGAAACAGTTTTAGAGCAGTATCTGAAATATTTTCAGTTTATTTCCCGACCAAGGCCATTCCGTCCATTTCAACTATTAAACGTATTGGCGTAAGGTCGAGTTCAAAGATACCGTAATAAATTTGTAAATGTTCTACTAAGGGTTCGAAAATAGAGCCGAAGAAAGAGAGGACAGAGATCTTAATATTCTACTGAGTGTGGAGGAAAACAAAATGGTTAGTACAGGGTTCTTGGGAAAAGAGGTAAATACACATCATACAACGAATAAACACAAATATTATTCGTATAAATTCGAAAAACATGAAGAGCTGCAGGAAGGAGATGAAGAGCAAGAATGGCATTTTGTTTTAAAATGATGGAAAGAGAAATAACGATGGGAATTTTGTAAGAAATATTTGTTTTACCGATGAAGGGCCATTCCTCTCAAAAATGAGCCAAATGTTTAGAATTCCCAGTATTGGATGGTTAAAGAGTACCTGGAAAATGCTTTTAACGGTAATATTATTTCCACGGTACTGGATACTTTGGAGAGGTCATATCTTTCACCGAATAACTTCTTTCGTGGGGTTACTTAAAAAGTGTCATTTATAAAAGTTTAAAATTTGAGAATTAAACCAACTACAAACGCTATTTTGTTGAATGTAATAAAATTTTGCAATACCCATTAGCAACGTTAGAAATGAATTTTATAATCGGTTGGGATACTGTTTAGCTGTTAAGGGGGGGTTGTTTGAACTTTGATAAGTTATTTTTTTTGTAATTCTTTATTAAAAAAGTTATCTATTTTATTTTTTTTTTATTTTTCCACACCTAGTAAAATATTAGGAGTTCAGTTCTTTTTTTCGGATCTATTTTCGATTTTCTGAGTTAAACATTTACAATTATTTATTGCGATGGCTTTGGACTCAAATTTTGCAATACGTTTTTAAGGTTGAAATGGCTTGATGGGAAAATAAATTGAAAATATTTCAGATACTCTATTAGTTTTTAAATTCTAGTATGATAAAATTATTTTTTAATAATCGATAGTAATAATTTTAATTTAAACTTAATTGTTACATTAAATAAAAGGTTTGATAAAAAATAATGTTAACGTGTTTTTTACTTTGAATGTAATGGTTATGAGATTGATGAAACGAAAAAAAAAACATTCATTTTGTTCGACTGTACGTCAGATTTGACAAAGCCTTATAACAAATGGGTTTTCTGGAGGCTGGTGCCTGTTTGGATTTACCTGAACCAAAAATTTGGTAATTTTGCAATTACATTTAATTGAATTATTTAAAGTTTGCTTATTAAAATTTTTTAAAAATTTCAAAGGGTTTGTTAGATTGGTTTCCTTTAAAAGTTATCTTACATTTTTCTCTAAAATGTACAATGGAAAATAATTTAGTCCCTTAAAATTTACAAGGGTTTCCTATTCCGCGGGCGACGCACCACACGGTAAAAACATTAAGGTTATTTTTAATTGTTATAGATTCTGATAATGAGGAAACAATTTGGATTATATTTATTTCAAATTTAAAAAAAACCAAAAAACCCACAAGAAGTTAAACTTATTATTTGCCATTTTGCCCTTTTGAAATAAATACCCCGGATCACAACCCAAATGGATTAATTTGAATATGTGATATAATTTTTAAGTTCTTTACGTTTAAAGTTCCGATTTAACAAAGGAGACATTAAAAGAAGAAAGGAAATCCCTTAATAAAACTAGGGATTGTAAAAATGATAGAAATACCTACAACGTCATTGTTACAACAATTTTTCTTCTTTTTCCCGCCGAAGGACTCGCTGAACTAGTAGATGGTACCACTTCAAATTCGGAAGAAAATTCAAGAGTTGCACCTTTTCGCACAACGCCCGACAACTTTTTCAACGGACCATTTTCTTATTCATTAAAAAAAAGTTTGCAAAGTTTTATTTTTTTTTAGTTACAGTATGTACATTATGAAATCAAAAAATCTTTTAACCAAAATTAATTTTATGAAAAAAAAACTGAAGCAAAAACACTCCCTTCTCAACCCGAACTGGTATAAGAACTTTTGTAAATGCCCCATGTTTAATTTTAAATCCCAGGTACCAAAGTGGGAGGGTTATCGACCTGTTGTAACATTTTTGCATATTCCTGTCGCTACTTGTAGAAAAGTGAATTTCAATTTTAATTCCAGTAAAAAAATGTTTTTTTCCCCCCGGAAGTGTTTAAACTTGTACGTAAAGTGGTTGACCCATCGTAGACTGGGTATTATTAAAGATGGCCAGTTGATACAATGGTTCTAGTTTTGGTTCCCCAACCGACTTAGAATTGAATGAGTGCCATAAAATAATTAGTTATTGTATTGCTTTTGACACAAAATTATAAAATTATTGTCCTACGACATAAAACATGCGAAGTGGCTTATTTAAAAAAAAAATGGAAAACTAAAAACCCGGGGTTTAATGGTTGCGCCCGTCATTAATCGCCAGTTAATCTCGAGTTCGTTACAATATTTCTTCGGATGTTTTTTGTTTAATTTAATCTAAACTGTAAAACACGTAAGATCATTCATCTCATTAAAATTTTTTAAAAAAAAAGAGCAATGTCCAAACAAATAAAAAAATCTGAAAATTAAGATTTACCATTCCTAAATTTTTATTGGAAATCTATTTAATATCGCATTTATAATACTAAAATCAAAACCATCGTTTAAAAACCCGTTTGTACACATCTAACCAAACAATTAAAGCCCACAAACGAAAAATAAACAAAATAATTATCAAATGTCAAATCCTCTTTCGGATCTCTTACGACACGGGCTTTTTTTCGGAGGCTGGAAAGCTGCATGTGCAACCTGTTCCCAAAAAAATACAAAACTGTTTCTTCAAACTTAAGACCTATATCTCATCCCCGTTGTTTTGGTAAGGAAAAAGTTCAAATTCCCAAATCCTAAAGTATTTGGAAAAAACAAGATCTTACATGACAGACAGTATGGATTTCATCACGTCCACCCTTTTCTCACACAAGGCAAGTTCCTTAAGTCTTGGTAAATCCAGATCGTTGCCCCTTGACATATCCAAAGCTTTTGATCAGGTCTGACACGATCTTTCATAACAAACTTCCTTCTTACGGTCTTCCACCTAAGCTTTGTTCTTGGCTCTCCAGTTTTCTTTCTAATTGACGTAGGGCTCAGTACTGGCACGCACGCTGCTTCTTCTACACAACGATCTTCTCTCTTTCACAATCAATCCCGTTCATAGTTTTGCTGACGATAGTACCCTCCACTCTAATATTCAATTTCTTAAGCCAGACAATAAGCCTTATTTGGAAACCACGCGTAGGTCAATGCGGATGTCTCTCTCAAGACCTTAAACTTTTCTTGGATTAGGGCGCCAATGTTCAATTTAATGCCTCCAAAACACAGTCATGTTCACTGTTCGCAAGTTCTGTAGAACAAAGAGTCATTTGTCGGCGTTACTTTTGAGAATAACCTTAACGGGCACAAACACATTCAAAAAAGCTTGAATTCCTTTTTTAGCCCCAAAGTATTTTTTTCCAATCTGTATGCTCTTTATGTATTCCAAATCAGACCCTCTTTAAAATATTGTTCTCATGTCTGGGGATTGGAGTCCCCTACAACACTCAGCATTCTTGATTCCATTCAAAGAAATGCTGTTCGTCTTATAAATGATCCCCCCCCATGAAAAACCCTCCTTTTTCCCCCAAAAAGCTGTAGGGACCTGTCCCTCCTTTTGGTATTTTCACGGCTTCTCCCCAGGAGTTGACCAGTATAATTAATCCCCCCGGGAGCTCCCAACGTCCCAACAAAGTGGGATTTTTTCATCCTTTACATTTTAATTGGTAAAGCCCCCCCTTCCAGTTTTTTTTATTCCTTTTTTTCCCCAGAGTGTCCAGATTTTTTAACCTGCTAGTCACGAAGTTTTCCCCCTTTTCCCTTTTTGAATTACAGTATAAGAAAATCCAAACCAAGGGGAAAAAGGGCCCATAAGGACGAAAAGCTGGTGCAAAAAAAATTACAACCTAAAAGGGAAAATTAATGTTTTTTAACAAAACTTAATGACGCAAAACTATCGATACTTTTCAACAAAAAAAACCCTTTAATATCGATACTGTTATCGATAGTATCCGACCATTTTTTTTACGTTCCTAGAACTACTTTTCAGTTTCGATTGGTAGTTTTATATCTGCTTATAATTTATACAACAATGAAAAAGTTTTGGTATTATTCGCCAGTTCAATTAAAAATTAAATATTGTCGATGCGGCTTAAATTTTCTAACCCAAATTTTTTTGCCGGTATTAAACGGGGTGGGCACGATAATCCCGTCTCTATACCCTACTTATCGCCAGTAATTGTTATTACGTGCTGTTCGATCAAGTAATTATGACAATAACTACTTTTTTATAGTATACACGCGAATAACGAAGGCTTTATTTAAAGATATTGGCTGCAGAATATATTTCTGAAAATAACGGGTTTATAAACCTAATACAACACTACTACGGAGTACTGTATTTTTCTTAAAGTTAACTTAGGCTGGATTTAGTACTTGACCGATACACCGTGGAAGAAAGCGACACTGTGCTACCCAAATTACTCTACAACTCCTATAGTTCAACCATTTAGGTTTTTTTAATTCTCGTCTTGAATTTGCCTATCGATCCCTCCTTTTGAATTTTTGATTTGGGTTTTTATTTTTTGGAAATTTATTTCCGATTTTTATGGAAGAAACAATGATGCGCAAGATAGGGTCTTGGCATACATTTTTTTGGTTAAAAATTTTCCTTCTGATATGCCCCACAAGACTGTCTACGTAAAAATGTTTATAGCAACATATTTTTATTATTCCTTATTATTCCCACAAACGGCCATAATGTTCCAATTTTTTACGCAAAAGGGTCCTTTACTCATAAAAGTGCAGGAAAAATTTGATTCAACAAAAATTGTTTAGATTCATTCAAGGATTACGGATAATCTTTTTCAGCATTTTTGAACACATTTTCGGACCTCTGGAAAAATGACCCTATAATCATTTTTGCGTCAAAAATTCGTTTTTTTTTCATAAAAATCAAAGTTTGGAGACAAAATTTCTAGAGAATAAAAATCAAATCAAAAAATTTAAAAAAAAGGAATCGCTAGGCAATCCAAACAAGTATTTTAAAAATTAAATTGAGCTGGAAGAAATTTTTGGGTGGAAAGTTATAACTCCTTTAAAAAAATAGTTAATTAACAATAGGCTAGCTTTTTATAAAAATTCATTTATTTTTTTTTTTTCAATAGAACTTTCTTTTTTTTTAAGTGACACCACTTTTTCTTTTTTTTTTTTATTAATATGTAGTGCTTTAAAAAGATTCATTTAGATGCAGTACTATAGAGGCTGCGTACTTATCCCGAAACGGGTGCGAGGACCTTTTTTTCAGCAACAAATTAAAATTATAAATATTAAAGCCAGATCCCGGGGATTTTTTTTTTATCGGAAATTTCCCCCTTTTTAAGAATTTTTTTTGTATTTTCCGCTATCTTGTATAGTTTTTGAGTTATCACCAAAAAACAAAATGGCTTTTTTTTCTTTTTTTTTTTCGTTTTTTGTTAATAACAATTGCAATTTTTATTGCAAAAAATGGACATGACACATTTCTCAGAATTGCAATTCGCGTCGAATAAGCCATCGCTCCTATTTTTGTACCCTTCCGACTATTTTTCGCAGAAAACTCAATTCTCGACTAGACTACAACGCTAACATCAGTCGAACGTAACTATATCAATGAAAATGTATAATCGACTACAGTGCAAAGCGCATTAACATCCAATCATACGTTTGACCGATGTCAGTGCTGACCGTCGGTCAAGCACTAATCCAGACTTATACTTTTACGCTGTTCCAACTGCGGAACAATAGAAAGTTATTATTATTATTATTAATATTATTATTATTAAACAATAGTGTTTTTGATAGTGCATATAAGCAGCTTGTTATATAGTCAGATGGAGAATTGACCTGAAATAGCTATTTAACAAACAACGAACTCAAGGACTAGAATTAACGCAACGCCAGTTTGTAGGCAGGGTGTTTGGTATAGTGATCTGTTTGTTTTTGTTTTGGAAAAACGTAAACAAATTGCCAGATCTCAAAAACCAAAATCAGGAAATTACCTTGAAAATGTAATAAAATTATTCAAAAATATTGGTTTTTGTGTTAATATAGGCAACATCGATTTAAATATAAACATTTATTAATATGACAGTTCCAAGCACCGACAACAAGAACGCATACATACATATTTTGGACAGTGCTGCATTCGTTTAATAAAAAATGATAGCAAATCAGATGTTGTACGGCACTTAGATGTCATTTTATCTCTTTCTAGTAGGTTGTATTATTCAATAACACGTTTTGTAAACTGACTTGATCAACAGCAACCGAATTGAGCATCTAAAGTAAATGTCATATCTGTCTGTCACTTTAGATAATAAACAAAATAGTTGTCCGGCTTTAAAAATAATTTTTAACAATATAGAATCATCGATTAATAAAAATGTAATTTATGGTGCAATGCCATAAACATTGAAAAAGTTATTATTTCCTGAGTTATGTTATTCAGTGTCTTTAATCAATATTGCCGTGCAGTGTGTTTACAAGAACTATCCCTCCTTGCCCCCTGAATATATTAATGCCAAACAAGAATTCGTTGTTAACGAATAATAAAACTGAAATCCGAACTCGAATAATTCGGATTATCCAGTAATTCAGACAAAATCGAAATTATAGTTATATACATAAGGTATTCTATATTCCGAATAAACTACGATTCTGTAATCCGGATTATGTTCTGCGATTCAGATCTAATTGATTACATTGGTGCAGCTTAATCAAAACCGCGAATTATTCAGTATTATTAAAGAGAAATAAGCTGAAATAAATAATATGCTACGGTTTGTTACGACTAAAAATAATCCACTGATCGAGAGATCAATGGAGATAAAGAGCAATTACACACAGTGATGACAGCGAGGAGGAAGTTAAAGAAGCTAAAAGTGAAACATGAGGGCAAAGCTTTTAAAGCAAGCAGCAACTTTTAAAAATTAAAACTTCAAGAACCGACTATAGTAGAATTATTTTTAAATGATAATAATGATTAAATTATATTAAATTAAATTCCACTTTAAAAACTATGAAATATTCTAGTGCAATCTTTTAACAGTTATGACGGAATGTCACATATAACAGCTCTATTTATTGCTATAGGTGTGTAGGTTAGTTTGGTTTTAGTTTTCTAAATTTGCCTCAGCATTAAGCTTAGGTAACTAAGTATTATTCAAATTAGCAAAGAATGAACCTACACAGTTATCGTTATTTAATAAGATAATTTACGTTCTTTTTAAAGTTTTCATTGCTAAAATGCTAGAATCGTTCCCGTTTATTATGTATTTATCTGATTTGAAAAAATCAAGTTCAGCTAATGATTTCGAAGTTTTACCCATAGAGAATTTACTGTATATTTTGTATTTTCATTTAAATCATATAGTTTTGTGTCTGTTGTTTTGTGATTTAGACAGTACAAATGTTAAATTTATGGCTTCTGTTGTCGAATTTTATTTAATAAGCAAGGAATGCAAGGTAAAAATAGATTTTAAAGTAGGTCTAATTTGATTTTGTCCTAAATTTGGTTGAAAATCATTAAAAAAACATTTGTTAATAAAGTCAAAGGGGATAATTATTTTGATATCTAAGTATTGATCTTCGTATTGATATTTTAAATAGTTTTTAAATAGACTTTTTAAGCTTATTTCATTATTCCATCTGGTTAAAAAACTTTAAAAATATTTTTATCAAGCTCTTTTTGGCCAAGATATAGGATCATCCAACAGAAATAATCAGGGCCATATTTATGGCTTGTCGTAAATTAAAAAAAAAGTAATTTAGCCATCATGTTTATATTTTCTTAAAATCTTTAAGCAATAAGAGAAAAATAATTTGAATTGAAACAAAAGAAATAAGATATAAAATTACCTACGTTTTTAAAAAGCATAATTTTTTCGATACGTTTAATAAAGAAGACTGCTTATCTATTTTAGGAACAACAGATTTAATATAAATTCATATGACAAATTCGTGATTTAAATTAGAAAATAGAAAAAAAAAGGTAACCATAAAAATATAGTCCGCAACAAAAAAAAAAATTAACACTAGGTCAAGAGTCCAGCGTTTATTTTATTTTTTCATACATTTTGATGCAATGAATACAAAATTCTTTTACTAAAACGCAAATAAGGCGCTCCATTAAAGAATTTTATGTCGCATCTATTTTGTTTTAAATATAAAAATGCCATACATGGTACTATTCAAGGCTGAAATCTGAATCGCCCTGTATAACATCTAAAAGCTTTTACAGGAGAAATGAAATAGCCGAGGGTTTTAGTACGTCATTTTATGCCGCACCTGCCAGTTTCGAAGCAGTTCATGCTGCATGCAAAAATACGTTTGCACCACTTGGAACATTACTACGGCTTACTACGAATTCCCCAAGCTTTAGGAACAGGAATTCAGAGAATTCCGTTCCTTTTATCTTCAGAGATACTATAAAATGGGTGTAATTGCGGCAAACTATTTTAAACTAAAACTACTGCCAGTTTAATAAATTGTTAAGTATTTTGTTTATTCCGAATATGTATCTCGCTATTTTACAGGGGAAGGATATTTTATCCGAGGAGGGTCGTTGCAGTGGCGTAGCTACATAACTGAGGACCTATCTAAACGGGTTAAAATATAAATACCTTAAATGTAGTGCAGTGTAATGCAGTAGAAAATATTTTAATAAAAATAACAAACGTATAGCTAAGAAAACCTACTCTGCAACAGGGATTCAGGGATACCGTAAATGTCTACATTATGTAGCACCAAAGCAGGGTCGTATCTAGGCGGTGGCGAGAGCGCGCCCGGCAAGGGCGCAAAATCGGCTGATTTTTTTTTAATCAGTTGTCAGTACCGTAGACATATGATTATTATTTTTTTTATCGACAAAATTAATCAAATTAAATAAATTACAACAGAATAATAAATTTTTTTAACTGAATTATTATTAAAATATCAATTTATTCTAATACTAGCAAGCTACTATATAAGCAAGAATGTAACTCTTTAATTTTTTTAATATTTAGGCTGCGGATAAATTGGTATTTTATACATTGGGGGCAGCACTATTTTTTTTGTAGCATAGTATTTAATTTATTAAATTATAATGTTACGTTTTAGTAGACCTGCTAGGCACTACGATTTTATTGTTGAGAAAATTTATTCTAAGTTTAATCATCCGCAAATAAGGATGTATAGTTAATTTACATTCCACTTCTTTTAGTCAGATACAAACAGTTGTTTTATGTGAATCCTGTCTCTGTCAAATGGTAGGCTAATATTTTTATATAAAGAAAATACCTATAGAATTTAAAAGAAATTTCGCTACAAAATTGGTATTTTAAAAAAACGAAATTATCGGTTCAAAAAACTTTAAACCTACAACTTCGCACTTTAATTTTGTAAAATTTCCGGGGAATAACCCCCGGAATCCTTGTTTTGTTGGGGGGCGGGGTATTACATTCTTCCTAAATCCCCTGGTGTTTGTGGGGGGGCGCAAATGTTAAAGCTTGCCAAGGGCATGACCATACCTAGATACTGCCCTGCCAAAAATCCCAGCCCTAATATGATCTGAAGAATTAATTGCTGCTGTGAAGGGTATTTTGGCGAAGAAAAATATTTTAGGAAGAAGAATATGACTTTTTGGAACATCGTTTGCCCCACTGCGGTGATTTAAAGAGATTATGTTAAAAAAACAAAAATAGTTACAAACAGTAAATTTGTGTCTTTATTATTAGGATGAGTGTTTTTAAGATCACCCTCAAAAAAATCATATACTATGGAAACTTAATATAACTTATATGAAGGAATGTAGGCTTTCACGGCCGGAGTCAATTCTAATAGAGGCATTTTCGGGCTTGTGGGTCGTGGTCTGGGAATTTTCATTTCAGAGGTTTCGGCCACATCTGCGGTGGCCATCTTTAGTGGTGCGGCTGTCGTACTCAAAGTGAGTGGCGCGGTCGTCAGTGAACCACCGCCGCTCACTTCGATACGACAGCCGCACCACTAAAGATGGCCACCGCAGATGTGGCCAAAAGATTTGAAGAAAATTCCCAGACCGGCCCTAAGCCGGAAGATACCTCTATTAAATATAACTTAATTTGTCATTAAAAAAATAATAAAAGTAAAGTAAAGACTATGTTCTGCTCATTTCTGCATGCTTATTTTTAATTGAATAAATTTAGGTTTAGTTTTCTTTAGCAAAAATTTTGTTTTGGCAAACATAACATTTTCCGGTTTCCGATCGTTACTCTTCTTTAAATGATTACACCAGTAGTTACCAAATCTATAGAGAAATTACCCTTCGAAAATACAATAAATTCCAAAAATAATAACATCTCTCAAAAATGACGTTTGTAAAAATATTATCTGTCAAAAATGACATATCTGTAAAAAATGACACCAGTAAAAAATAGCATCTGTTAAAATATCATTTGGTTCAATTCGGTGATTGTGTTTTCTAATACGATTAATTTTAACATCTTAACATTTAAAACACCACGTTTGCGTATGCCCATGACTTACACAATCTGTCAGATTGAAATCTTGACTTAACCAATTATTATGTCGAATTGGGTTCGATATGTTACCGGGTGCTTCTTTTTAAAATGATTTAAAAAAATATATATTTGTCAACTAATAAATATCATTAACGTATAACGGCCATAGTTCACACAGTTTTTTACAATTCAGGCACTCTCCCAACCAATAAATATATCAAACCTGTAGATTAATTCAAACACTTGGTTTAATTATTGATTCGCATTCTCTTGTTATCGTGAAAGAAAAAAATTAACAGAGAAACACACACACACAGATATTATGTTTTTTAAATAAATATGTTTTTCATATTTTAAAGACTCTAAAATCCCAAAAAGAAACTAAAAAAACGATAATTTTGTTCTTCCATATAACATGAAATAAATTACATATATTTTGGAATACCGTCACAAGTAAAAACTTAAAAAATGGGACTTGTGTATGTGCTGCCCCAGTTGAATCATTTCGAGATCGAGAATCTATTTTTGAAATTGGATAAAATCGAGAACCAAACAAATATTGTCTCGCGATGTCAATAGTCTTCAAAAATAGATATCGAAGTATTATTTTTACTGACTGCCTTATTTTTAGTTAAATTTATTCCATAATTTACTCCCCATTGTTAAGTAAAAATATAAAAGGAAAATAAATCTAAAAATACTTTTATATATCAGACAGACATTTTTTCCTAAAACAAACAAAGTTTACTTTGAAAGTAGAAAAACACTTTTATTATGCTTAAATCAAGATAAAACATTTACCTTTAAATCTACATATTTCAGTACGTGTAGTATAAAAATACCGTTTAAATATTAATCCCAAAAAAGGCTGTTTATCGGTTATGACCTCAGCTTTTAACAGGTCAATATAAATTTTCAACTTGTGTTTAAACTTTTGAAGTCTTTTCGCTTCAGCTTTTATCTAATCTTTTAGGGTTGTTAAACCCAATCTATTGCAATAAAAAGCCCTTTAAAACATTTTTTCTTAAAGTTAATTTAAAGCTTACTTGAACAATTTTTTGCTAATGCTAATTTTTTAATTTGTATTACTACCTCAGGGATGTTTTCAAAAATTTTTTAAATATCTTATTATTGCTAAAATAAAAAACCGTTTTAAAAATTTGCACTTCCACCCAGTAACTAAGCTGTTTTAATATTTTTATCAACACAAGCGCATTTCCTTTATTTAAAGATTGCTTTTAATTTGGTTTACTAAATACCAATCCCTTTGTAAATTTTGGATCTTTTCTAACCTATATCTTTTAATTTCTTAAAGGTAATTAAATCTCCAAGTGCTATCTGTGCGATTTCATTACTACTTGTCCTTTGTCTATTTTTTCGGCATTTAAATTCCATTTTTTTACAAACAACTCTATGGAGGGTGGCACGGGGTAATATTTATATTGGTTTCGTCTTCGTCAGCTTCTTTCAGTTTATCCAAGGTAGGACAACTCCGCTTTCATAAAGACATTATATTTTCCTTCCTTTTTGGGTCCGATCACTATTCTATACGGTGAGATTGAAAATCACTACGTTTTTTGTTCAATTCTTCACCCAATAATAATATCCCTTATCGATGATTTTGAGTTTTTGTAAGTAGACAGGTTTCTTTTTAAAACTTCTTGTTTAAATCCTCTACTGATTAAGTTTCATACACATTTTCACAACCTGTTTTGCACCTAATGACAAATGATTTCGACGCGATAAGTTATATTCTCGTAAAACAACTTTTTCGAAACGCACAGTAAAAACGGTTATTTAACACTGCCACTAAAATATTAGCCGAAATATTCATATACCCACTGGTCAATACTTAAGAAATACCTGGCCCACCCCTTCCATTATGAAATATGGTTTTAACAATAGGTAATAAAATCGTTAAAGGTTTATTGGGGTATTGTCCGTCAAAAGCCATAGCGATATACTTTGAGACAACAAGGATTTCACCCGAGAAACGAAGCATTTTTTGCAAATTTTCTGAGCTTTCTGAATCTGACCGCCCCATCTCGCTGGGATGACCGTAAGGGACCGAAATTGGCGATTAGTAAACATTCTACCAATTCCATATCTAAAAAAAAATCGAACGAATATTTTCTTATTACGTTCAGGTCAAACTACAAGGAAACACGTTTTTAGAATTTTCGGAGCGAAGTACAAAAATCATTTTTCACTAGTGGATAATGTTTTTTTTATTACTAAAATAGCTCATGTATAATGAACAAACAATTTATTTATGGATAAAATAGCTTAAAAATCAATGTTCAATTTCAATTTTAAAAGCATTTATTATTTCCAATTAATAATATATCGTACATCTACAATTACAGTTTAAAAATAAAAAAAAATCGCCCAACGTGGGGCTCGAACCCACGACCCCGAGATTAAGAGTCTCGTGCTCTACCGACTGAGCTAGCCGGGCTTATAAGAAATGTGAAAAATCAAGCGAAATCTAACGGCGTTTCGCCGATGTGCTAAAAATACTAGAAAATCTAGCGGAACTATTAAACCAGAAAGCAAGAAAATTAAGTAAAAAAGAAAAATTGGTTCCGGTCGTCCCAAACTTTCCACCCCATGACAAGGTGCTCCTTTGTAGTGATACTTGATAGATAATTCATTTAACAGCGAAGGATGATGTAAATAATACGGGATTTCTTGGTAAGCAAAACAACTTTCAGTAGAAGAACCAAAGGTTCTGAACTAAAAAGCCGCCCAGCTGAAAAAACGGCTACAACCCAGGATAATTTTTGCGTTACGCTCTAAAAGGGACTATTATATATTTTTAAAACGAGGAAGACAAAGAAATAATATATAGGTTTTTCCATTAAAAAAAAAAACTTGTGTGGGATGTAACTTAAAAACAATTTTTTTTTGAAAAATCTAACTACGCCACTGAATTCCACATAAAAAAATCTATGATAATTTGTATTTACCTGATAAGTTAGTTGATAAGGAAGCGTCAAAAATTGACAAATTTATAAGGAGGTTATAAAAATTTCGTTTGCGGCAATGAGAGTTTTACAAAAGAAATGTGACAATAAACCACAACAATAATCTTTCTAACTTTTATGGTGAGGGAGCTGGTATATGAAAACACACGAAAAACGGACACCCTGTACATAGGTAAACGTTAGTTTCGTTTTAGGCTCGATTTTGAAGTACGTATTTATTATGACTTTTAAGTGAAATCGTTTAATTTAGTGTATATGAGTAATAGGCGTTTTTCATGATTTTTTTATTAGCTTATTGCAAAGCCACATGAAATAATGGCCAAAAAATATTTTTCCCGTTTTTGGCCTCCGACTATAGCAAATCATTTTTAAGTTTGAGTTTTGTAGGCCCGTGACGTCACGGCCCTAAATTTTCTGTGGTGGAATTTCTGCTTTGGTATCGACTTTTTGTTATTCAAATACGCCTGTGTAATATCGATATAAACTACAAAGTTGGTGTTTCCTATCAATTGTCATATTGTCAATGTCAGCCTGTATAACCTGTAACCTCTAATATTTATTAATAATTTCTAATTGTAAATAATTATTGTGTTCTTTTAATATTTATTTATTACTATAGTTATTATTATCAATCCAAACTTTCCTTGATGAAGCCCTTTTTACGAGTAAATTTCCGTTATTTTATGCAAAGAAATGAAAAAAAAAGTGTATTGTTATTATTTGCGAAACCAGAAGCCGGCCGAGTTTAGGATCTTCAAAATATTCTTTCTCTTCCAAAACAAGACGATAGGAGAAAGCTGGTGTGCTGCTATAGGTATTGAGAAAATGCCCAAAGGACATGCCTATTATTGTTGTGAAAATCATTTTGAAGTGTAAGTTTTTATGTTTTATTTCAATTGAAACTATTTAGGTAGTCTGGCTGTGTTTGAGTGTAAAGTCTAAAAAAGCATTTCGCATTTAAGCATTTCGTTAAAATCGATACGATTGTCGATATCGATAGTTCCTAAACAGACTTGGCATCCATGTTGATTTAGATTGGTTAGGGGAGTGGCGGGCTATTTAAATTACAATGAAAATTAAACCTTAAATAGAAAAGTAAGGGTTTGTATTTTTCATGTTATTAAGCAGGGTTTTGCTTAATTGTGTTTCTACTTTTAATTTTTACCACACAACATTATCAATATCAATTGATTAAACCACCTATTGAACTTATCTAAAAATTATTAAAAAAAAAAAAACATGAAGCTGGTGCGGAAATACAGACCTGAATTTTTATTAAAATTCATTCGATATTTTAAGTTTAGAAAATATTAAATAGCATATAATATAAAAGCCTGCAAATGTGTGACGAATATAATAACACATTTTATCAGTTCGTTGTGTGGTATTGAAAGAAAGACCTTTCAAGTTTGGTTCGCAAAGCCTTCTCAAAAGAGGTCAAAACGAGTGTACGAATTCACTGCCAATATCGGGGTCAACATTGTACATTTTAGGTTTAAACTAGGTTAAGAAGCTTTAGAAGATTTATATTTTTAGGTTACAAGCCCAAAATTATATTTCTTAGTGCGAGCGCTAGTGAAAATTTGTTGAACTATTCATTTTAATTTTGTGTTTAGGGGTCAATAAAATCGAAATTATCAGCCAAAGGCGATATAGAATACAGCCAGCTAATGATAAGAAAGCAATAATCAAATTTAAAAATATTAGTACAGGAAATAAAGCATTTTGGCTCGGAATTTTCTAGTCCTACATGGATTTACCTGAAATTTTCATAGAAGGTAGGAAATAGCCCAAGGATCAAAGTTGTTTATATTGGGGGTGGTTGCCATTCCATCTGGGGCGTGAAATTTTTTTATTACATTTCAACTACAGGAATCGATAAAGAAAGTGATCCTAAGTAAAAAATGTTCCATACGTTTTTTTCGTAAAACTAATATTTTTCGAGTTATTCGCACTTGAAAGTAACAGTTTTTCGACGAAAAAATCGACGTTTTAATAGGTTTTTCGCGAATAACTCTAAAACTATGAAATTTATCAAAAAAAAAACTTTAAAAACGAAATTGTAGCTTATAAAAAATATAAAAAAAATATAATTTTTCTACAACCAATACGGACCGAGCTACGGCTTGTTAATGGTTAGCTTTTGTTCGTCAAATGCTAAATTTGAAAGATTTTAAGTCAAATAGCGGTAAAACTTTCCATTTTTCAGGGAAAACTTAAAAGTCTTTTTTAAAGTATATAATTAGACTTTTTTTAAAAAAAAAAAGAAAAAAAAAGTCCCTTGTATAAATATTTAACGAGTTATAATAAAAATAAGGTCGGCCCCTCCTTTTCTACAAAAAAAATCAGTAAAACAACCCCCTAATTACCGTCCCAAATAAAATTATTATTTACCCCTCTGCGATTCTTTTTATATATGTATTATCAATACATCCTAGAAGTTTGATCAATTTAAAACGCTTAGTTTTAAAAAAATTGGAGCTTAAAGTGAAAACCATTTTCAGCAGTTTTGTAAAAAAAGCCCTTTTCTTTAAAATAACTCCAGTAATACTGGAGATACAAAAAAAATGCTAGAGTACCAAATTGTAGGTTTTTTGATTACAAAGATTTTCCTTTGCTTAGATTTTTTATAGTTATAAATTTGATAAAAAATGTTATTACTAAGACACCAGTTGAGAGCTGGAAAAATTCAGTACAGCACATTACAAAAATTAAGGACTCTTACATTTCTACACAAAACAACATACATTCTATTGTAGTTAATCTCAATGATGACTCTGATAGTGAAACAGATTTAGATTTAGATATTTAGATTAAAAATGTAATTATGTATAGATAATAGAGTTCTAAATTTATTTAAACTTTGCATATATTTAATTTCTTAATGTAATTTTAAATTATCCTACCCAAATAAACAATAAATTATAAATCTTTATTATCGTCCGTCTAATGTTCTGTCCTTTCATACCTACTGATCCGCAGTTTTATTGTTGTCGGCAGGTATAATCCATAAATGAAGGCAAAAGCTAACACGGTATACTTTGAGACAAACTATACCTTTCCAGAGCAAAATCACCGGTCCCAGGCTCAGTCAAAAGTGAAAAATCGTGGGCAACAATATAAGTTGGGAACAACCGGATTCTCAAACAAAGACTGACGTGACTGTGGCTAACATGTGTCATACGGGATTTTGTTTTTAAAATTAACCAACATTTTTTCTCGGCGACTGGCACAACTTTGGGGGACCGGGACTCAGACGCACTGTTTGTATGAATAGCCAACATTGGTTTCTTTATACTTGAATTATGCCTGCTTTAACAAGCATTTTCTTATGTGTTAAAAAACCGTAATGCCGGCTACTCACGCTACGGGCTACAGCGTATTGCCTGGGCAGGTCAACGGCATGTCGTTGCGTGTATGGGGCGATCTAGTATTCCGGAAAAGGGATTTAGTTCACCATACAAAGTCACCAAAAGAAATAATTTTGATCTTGCTCCAGCCTTCTATACAGGTCTTTTTCCATACACGCCCAAGCCTACCTGCGCAGGCACACCTGCACAGATCGACCTCTCCGATAGATCGCAGCGTGAGTGGCCGACATAAGACCTTAGATCTAAATCCTTTCGGAATGAATTACCCATACCGGTGTATAGGGTAAATATTATAAAAATGCCTTGAATACAATGAAAATTATTACGAACTATTTTTAGAAAACAAATTGATTGCTACTTCATTTCGATTTCGCGTGACTGTGTGAGTTCGACAAATGAAATAGGCAAGAAAACTTAAGTAACCCCTAATTGGGTCAGTCTGTATTCACAGTTGCATGGCCTCTATAAAATATTAATGATATATTTTAAACGGACATGTGTCCTAATGATAACCACATCATCTATCATAGAATAAGAATCAAATGAGAAATAATATTATTTTTATTTAGCCCATTTTTATTTCACAGTACCTACATACTTCTATTAATTTTATATTTGACAATACAGTCACCAAATTATTCACTTTTTACTTTTTTTCCATAAACTGGTATGTTCTCAAAACCATAACCATGTCACCAACTTATCACAGACAAACTATTTGAAAACAATTATCTGTAAATGTTTTGAAATCCCAAAAAATTTTATTAATGACGAAAAAAATATATTACCCGAACTAACCAAATTAAAGGATGCTATGGTGACAGGATATATAATTCATCTGGCGACAGATCTACTATTTTAGAACAGTTATTATTTTAACATGGAAACAATTTTTTGGGCATAATTAGCGGTTATTATTTATTTATTTGGAATACAAACTCTTATTTTGGGTACATAAAATTGATAAGACACATTTTTATTGGGCAAAAAAAAATAATTTTGGATTTGATATAATAGTAAGAAAATTTCTCCAAAGGACAAAAAATTATTATAGTGTTTAAAAAAAAATATTCTCTTTTATACACCCATTTACAAAATTCCAATTCCATTCTTTCAAATTTTTTTAACTTGTGGAAAAGATAAAAGTCCATTGAAAAAAGCTTTTTTCGTATTTAAAGACATTTTAGCATTTCGAATTTTTTAAAACATAACCTTATTCCTTTCACTACATTTAATTTCGGCTTTGATTCCCTTAAAATTGAGGACCAGAATTTTAAGAGTACGATCAAAAACATCGGTTTGGTCCAGAAAATGGAGAGCTTCATGTGTGCATATTTAAAATTTTGTGTTTTTTTTTCTTTAACAAATCTTTTTAAAAAGTTTTTATTGGGTTAAACTTGCCTGAAAAGTTTTTATAGAATGAGACCATTAAAAAAAGTTCTCAGAATCTTCCAAATTGTATACCAATAAAAAAATAATTTTAATTTCTATTTTATTTTTCATTTAAGTTAAGCTTGATACCGGTGGCAGACTTCCCAACGAAACGTAGATAATTGTTTGAAATTGTTTGTTTTTTTTTTTATTTTTTTCTATTTCAGGCGCTTTGATAGTCCTAGGGGCCAATAGGGCTAAGCACACTCAGTCGCTATACCCCGGGTCCAGAACGAAAATGGTCCCATTCTCTAGAAATTTTCCAGGCAAGTAAACCCAACAAGAACTTATTAAAACATGAATCTGTCACAAAACTATACAACATATTAACAAATCTTTGTCTAAATAATATAAAAATGCAGAGTCCTAGCTAAAGCAATAAAATACAATTTTCTATAAAAAATAAAACACAAAATAATTTAACGGATATTTTTACTACTTACCAGAACTTCACATCTGGTTAAGAATGATTGCTCATAACTCACCTGCAAAAAAAAGTTGATTTCATTAGTCTTTACCACTGTTACAAACACTCCGAATAAAAATACGATTTTAACTAAATCAAATAATTCTAATATATATTTCTATACACTAAAAACACCTTAAGACCATAACACAATTGTCTTTTCTAAGAAATACAGTGCATAATAGTATGAGATAATTCACTTTTTTAAGGTTTCGTAACCGGAAATAACTATAGTTTTGTCATGTTCCGGCCATCTGTATTTCACACATTTTTTCCAAAGACTGTCATTAAATTTTACAAAAAGATGATTATTATTTGTCGATATAGATATAAAGAAAAAAATCCTATTATTATTATTATTTTTGATATTTTCACCACCAAAAAATCATGTTTGTTTCAGATTCCAGTAGAATTTAAGATATACTTTGTACGGTTTCACATAAATAAATCAAAAGTATTAATATTTACGTTTTTTATAAGATAAAACGTATGAATATTATATCTATGTAATACAGTGGTTCCTAAACTGGGGGGTGAGCCCCCCAGGGGAGGCGCAAAGCAACATTAAGGGGGGCGCGAGAGCTTAAAAAAATTAATAAAAATTTTATCTTTAAAATAGCAAAAAAATCAGTTTAAATAAAAAAAAATATATATGGAAATACCAAATTTTTTCTCACAGCCGAAATTGGCTGCATTAATGGAGAATAGTGACGACACTGCTAAAAACCAAGAGATTACAAGATATATTAAATCTCATCTAGAAAGTCTCTACGATGGATTTTAACAATGTTTTCCTAATTTACATGATAATGATGAACATACATTTGCTTAAAATCATTTTAATTTTGATATAAACATCCTTTCAGAAGAAATGCAAGAACAAGCACTCGACTGAAAACACGACTCAATGGCGAAAAATGACTTTGAAAATTTGGTGATTACTACATTTTCGATTAATTATCTTCACATCTATCCTTTAATCGCGGAAATGGCTTTGAAATTTTATATGCCGTTCTCGTATGTAAAAAAGAATTTGCTATTTTAATATAAATTAAAACAAAAAAACGGAGCCGGCTTGATGTTGCTAGTGACTTGCGTTGCGCAAGGGTAAAACCAAGAATTTCCGACCTTTTTAAGGAAATGCAGCATCATACTTCGTATTAGATTAGATTAGTATTCAAATGTTATGTTTGTAAATAAATGCCTCTTTTTTTAGTAAAAGAAATGTTTCTGTATAGCCGGGGGAAGTGTGGGGCGCGACCATTTCTTAAATTTTAAAAGGGGGCCTCATAGAAAAAAGTTTGGTAACCACTGATTTAATAGAATGTTCAAAATAATAATAACTATCATCCTTAATGTTCAAAGAGGACCTAATCAGGTATAAAATAGCTCTTGACTGAGAGGACTCTAAAAGGAATACTGGACTGGACAACCATTGTCGTAGCCTAGGTCCAAGCCATGAAGGCCACCCAGAAAATGATGAGACATACAAATTAACCCAAGAAGGTTTAAATAAGAAGATGGTAGGACCAAAATATTTGTTAAAACTTTAATTAAAAAAGGAAAAGCTTTTCTTGATTTAAGAGGTAAGGCAAAGCTTAAAGAAAGAATTTTCATTGGGCTGCATATACTAAAAAGATGGGAGAGGTAAGAATGGGCTACTTTCGGCTGCAACAAAAACCAATTGGTGTCTACACTAGTTTGGGACATAACGACATAAAAAAGTTAAGTTGGCGACAAAATTCTGGACGTAAGAATAGACCAGATGATTCCCCAATACTTATTTAACAAAAACTTCGAGGTAAAAACTCCAAATCGAAGTTAGTGGCAGCGGCCCGATCTCCCCGGCATGGATTGGAGACATCATCTGGTATACAGATGGTTCCAAGAACGAGCAGGAAACTGGAGTGGGCGTGTACAGTGAAATGAGGAATTCACAATTATCCCTTCCACTAGGAACAAACAGTTTGTATTTCAAACGGAAATATATGCTTTACTGCACTGTGCAAAAGAAAATAACAGGAGGGCTTATAAAAACAAGCGGATCTGCATAATAACAGACAGCCAAGCGTCACTGGCGACACTAGTTAACCCCAAGGTAACATGTAAACAGAGTAACTCTCTTGTGGGTGCCAGGACATTCGGGAATAGAAGGCAACGAAAAAGCGGATAGCAGCGAGACGGGAAAACTCCAACATATTTGGCCCAGAACCTGCCCTGGGGTGAAAAACCTAGTACGAGGGCAAAAGGGAATGGATCCGAAAAAACCCCGGGAATACTAGGACCCAGAGGTAAAAATGGGGTTATGGGGTCCATCCAAAAACAAGAACCATCAGACAAAAAAAAAAAAGCCCCGGCAAACAGATGCTAACGGGACACGATAACCAAGGGGACACCACACAAGATAGGTCATACAATGGGGATCAAGGAAACACCCTCCCATATCCGGGAATGGAAGCTTAACAAAAAGACGGGTTTATTAAAAAAAGGGCCCAGGAATTACAACCAACCAGTCTGGGGGTTTCAGACTTTAGGGAACCAGATAATGGGAGGTTTGGGATAAAGAAAACGGGAGATTGGGGACAAAAACCCCAAAGGCTGGTCCCCGCAAAATTAGATCCCGGGACTTTTTTCCGAAATGAAACAGTCAAAAGCAAAATTGGAATTTAAAGGAAAGGGGAAAATAGTGCATGGATGCCTGCAAATGTGCATTTAGCAATTTCGGTATCAAGAAGGGAAACCCCCCCCTAGATTTAGTTGAATAACTTAAAATATTAGTTCGGTTGAAAGGATCTTTTAAAAGGGTTTTTTTTTTTTCCAAATTCTGCCAATCAGTAAGAAAGGAAGAGCGAAAAATTTCACCGCTTTGCCAATGGTTAATAAGTAAAAAATGGACCCAAAAACATAAGGGGGCTTTTCACCCCAAACGTAAAATCGTCCTTTAAATATAAGTAAAAAAAAGAACGATTTTTGGATTGTCTTTAAAATTTTTTAATAGCAGTCTCACCGTTACGCCACTGATCACGATAAAATAGATACTTTGTTAAATTAACAATTATTTAATGAAGTATTAACCCTTTAAAGCACGAAACCCTCCCCCAAAATAGCAGCTTTTAAAAAAATAAAATTTATTAAATTAAAAAATTCCAAATAATTTTTGTTTTTACAGAAATAAAGAGGAATTTTCGATCTTTTCCCGGCCTTCATCCGAAAATTAAAACCCGTTTTTATGTGCGTGTCAGATCCATCCAAAAAAACAATGGGGTTTATTTCCATTCTCATTTAAAACAAGACCAAGACCTATTTTACCCCATGACTTTTCACGAGGTCATAAATCACGATATATTCAATTGAAAGAAAAAACTCCGGCCGTTTTTTATCCGTCGGTTTTAAACGGTCTACCCGTATGAAAGATGCGAAGAACGTTTTTTCCCTTTTTTGGGTTTTTTTTTTGGAAAAAATCTGCTTGGTGTTTCCTTTGGCCCAACAGTCAGCTTGGCGATATTTAACAAGTCTGATTAATTTTTTAGAAACTTTTGGACTTTTTGTGAAATTCATTTTCCAAAATGTTCTTGGGTGTATTACCCTTCCCCGCATCTCCATAATTAGTGTTTATTGTAAAATGTTATCCGGGATTTCCACCTCCCCGTTTGTTTTATGATGGATATTTAATCCCCTTTGGGTTTTTTCATCATTGGTATACCCCTAATTATTTTTCTTAAAATTTAATTTTGGGGCGTTCGACTTCAAGAATATGCACAGGACAAGACTTTTTTTTTTTTGGGGGGGAAAAAGTTTTGTTTATGCCCCGCGCTATAAGTTTGGCACCATTCCAGATCAGGTAGTCTGTCTATAGAATACGTGTTTTAAAATAGTCAATCCCTTTTGGTCTATGAAACATATAAAGACATCTTTTTCCAGACAAATTTTAAACAATTAAAATATAAGACACCCACGTAGTTAGTAATTAGGGAAGCCCTTTATGGAATGTCCCAAGATAAAAAAGTTAAAAAACAAAGTCGTCTTTTGTATAACCCCCTTTATTAATTTAAATGGGTTTTTTCGTTTTTTTGCATTTTTACTTATCCGAGCATGTATTTTTTTTTTTAATTTTTATATTGTGATCATTCCCCCATCAAAAATTTTATTAATACCTACTTTTTTATAACTTCGTCAAAATTTATTTTGGAAATTTGGCAGTTGACATTATAAATGAATAAAATTGGAAAAATACCTTTTTAAACGAAGCAATGAGTAAAAATCGGAATATGGATTTTTGTTTTTTTGGTTTAAAATTTTTAAAAAAAAAAAGAATTTATTCATTTTAAAAAGAGGGAATGATTCATTTTTTTAAATCACCCCTGCATATTTTGAATTTTTGGGTGTTACGGAAAACAGACAATTTCGTACATTGTCCCATGCCATCTTCAAAGTTTTTATAACGGTTAATATAATTTTAAAAAAAGAAAATTCAATTTAAAAAAAATTTATTTACTTTTTAAAAAAAATTTAAAGGGGGATATTTAAGTAAAAAATGCGAAACTGTTTCCCGTTCATTCTTTGGGAAATCCTAAACCCATCGATGAACTTTGTTTCACGTTGCGAATAAAGAAATTGGGGTTTGTAATTTCACTTTAAGATTTTTAAGGATCGATATTCGGAGGCCCATTGAAATAAATGGTTTTTTCCCCCTAGAAAATAATTGGGGGGTAAATCCGGGGTCTGGCCCCACGACAGGACGACGTCCTATCCATCTGTTAGGAAAAATTTAGAGATACGTCGGGAAAGGGACAGCGAGTAGGGGTCGCCCTTGTTTAAACCACATAGTCGGAGGGGGAAAAGAGCATTATGGGTACAGTTGGGCCGCAGAATTTAACCCCGTTGCAAAAAAAGATAAATTTGCCGGAAGTTTTGGTGAAAAAAAACGGGCCCTTTAAACTGTCTTGAAATATTCCCGCCCAAACATTAATTTTCCGGGTACTGCGGGGGCCACGACCCTGAGTTTCTTTTTGACCAATATTACAGTTTTGTCGGGCATACATTTAAAAAAAAAGAGTTCATCGAAAATAAAATATTTCAAAAAAAGGACCCCTTTTTACCTCTTGCATATTTTCGCAAACTCGATGGCGGTTATAGTCGTCTTCGTTTAATTATGTAAACTTATTTTGTATGGATGATACTTTAGTTTCGAATTTTTTTTTACCGATGATTTACTGATGTCTTAATTTAATGTACTTGACTTGAAGGAAAATGTGGATTTTCGTTAAAAAAGAAAACATCTAATTTCACATTGTCATCTAGTTTTGGCCCCCCTGTTCTAGGAAGGTCTTTAAACAACCATGTTCACGATTTTTAACAATTTTTGCTGACTGAGATTCGTTAATGGCTTGTCCCGATCTGATGGGCGTTATTAAAAATTTCGACTTCCCCCAAATGTCTTTAGGATCCCCCCACCAAAAATCAAAAGGGATTTCGATTTTTTTTGTTTGAAGGATATTTAAGATTATTCTATAAGTATATACAAATTTGAACAGTGATCACTAAAACAACAGTCAAAATGACAATTAAGGTCCCCAAAGCAAAGGAGAAAAATCGATGTCGGACCGATTTTTTTTTGCGCAAAATTTTGCCAAAAATGTTACTTCTCAAACCTTGATTACTCGAAAAAGTTGAAAATATAGGAAATTAAAAAGTGCCCAAAAATTGTCCGTAAATCCAAAAATGTAAAAATATCAGGTTCCTTTAAAAAAAAGTCGATACCCCCCTGTTTTGAAACCCCCCCGTAAAAATTTTTTCCCAAAAATTTTAAACCTAAAAATAAACCCACTTTCCCGAGCTTTTTTACTAAAGTGCTTTTTTTAACTAAAAGTACTTTTCCAGACTTTATGGCCTACGTTATAACTCACTAACTAGCTTTATAAAATAGATGAATTTTAAAAAGCTTATTTTTATGTTTATATCCAACCCTTAAGACCGGGTTTAGTGCATAAGGGGGGGGAAAAAAAAAAATGACAATTTTTTAATTACTTTATATTTTCAGTAAAAAATATCGTGTTTATACAAAAATTTTTTATAATGACTGGAATAATTCGAATAAGTTTTTCGAAGTCAGGGAAAAAGTTATCGGACCTAACCCCTTTTTTTTAATGCAACAAACTGATTTTCAATTAAAAAATAATATTACAATTTTTTAAAAAATAACTCCCTGGATGATATTGGTTTTCTATGATTTATTTAAACTTTATTACCTTAAACCACAGGGGGTATAAAACAAAGCGAAACGAAACTATAGACCCTTTTAGTTTGATATCAGTTTACACTGAAGTGGAAAAAAAAAGAAATTAACAAAATTTATATTTTGTTTGCTCTCGGAAAAAAAAGAAACCCTAATATTCCGATGGTGGAACATAATTTAAAAAAATAGGGTTTTTTAGGGGAAAAAGGGTCAAAAACTATAAAAAATAAGGAAAAAAAGTTGTTAGGGTTTTTCCAAGGCCCATAATCAGGTAAAATGGTATAATTGATAGTTTTAAATAGAAACAACTTTTTTGAATTTAAGACTTTTGGCTTTGCACTTTTTGTTGGTATTAATGAATGAACCGTCAGATCGATATCCATCTCCAGATAAAATAAACCCGTATAATCAATAAGTGCAGAGTGAGACGTTGGGTCTTGTGCCGTAGTTGATCAAAATTTTATTAATATAGTATATTCGACCCATGTTAGGGGCGTCGTCCCGGGTTAACACAAAAAGCCAAATATAATTTAGTCTCCCGAGATTTTTCAAAATATATTGAAATTCCAAATTTTAAACCAAAATAAAATAATATACATTTTTAAAAAGGTATATCCCAAACAAAAGACATATCGCTAAAGTTGACAACGTGGGGTCGAACCCCCCCACCCCCAGATAGATTCGTCTTACCGACTGATAGCCGGGCAAAGAAAGGGGAAAATCAACGCTAAAAAGGGGCCCGCCCATTTCAAAAATATAAAGAAAAAAGGGAATTTAAACAGAAAAATTCATTTATTTTTCGGAAGCCAAACAAAATTTAAGAATTCCCTTCCCTGTTTTTTTACTATTAAACAACAATTATTTTAATCTCATTAATAATGAACCCCAACATTAAAAGGCAGGAAAGGGAAAACCGACGACTTTTTGGTCGGGAAATCATTTAGGTCGGGCAAGGGCCGGAAATTAATAGCAAAAAGTTCTAGTTAGGGTATTAAAAAAACAGTTTTGCATTACGAAAACTTTTTGTCGCTCTCCAAATTTTTTTTTTTTTTTTGTTTTTTTGCGTCTATTGTGTTGTACTAAATTCTAATATGCACTCGGTTTTCCTATCACCCACAAAAAAAAGCAAAATTAAAAAAGGTTTTAAAAGAAACAAATTTTTTTTTAATTTAAACTTTATGTAAGATCGTTGCCCTTTAAGGGCGTTTTACACATTTAAAAAACTTTAACCTTAATTTTATTTAAAATTCCAATTTTATTTCTTAAAGTTAAAATTAAAAAATTGAAAATGAGTGCCGAGATTAAAAATTAAAATTTAGACCAGTTTAATTTTCCCGTTTCGTAACAGTTGGTATTTTATTAATTTTTTATTTTTTAATTATAAAAAACCCAAGCAAAAAAAACAGAAAAAAACCTTGTAAAAAACTAAAAAATTTTTAAAATACCCCCAACGAAATTTTCTGTTTTGGTTGCAAAGGCAAAAAATATTCTTTTAAATGCTAAAAATTCTTTGCCATCTGAAACGCTTTGGGACAACGAATTTAATCGTGGTCGCCCTTTGTTATCGTACGAAAGCCCTTAGGGTCGTCCAAAATCAGTATGTTGTGTCAAAAAACATTGAACCTCTGCAAAAACCAAAAAGGCAAGATCCTTATGTGACATAGTGTGAGGCAACCTAAGGCATTGGGCATCAACATATAAAATATTGAATGATCGTTTAGCCGTGAAAAGTTTGTTCTCGTTAGATTTCCCCATAATCTGACAAAATCTCCAAAAGATGCTCGGTCGATCAGTGCAAACAAATGCTAAAAAAAAGAATTGCGGTGCTTCAAAGACGTGTATAAGATTGCAAAGGTGACGAATCATAGATTTTGATAGGGCTGTATGGGTGTTTAAAATAAACCAAATCCAGCAAAACATTGTTTTTCGCCTAAAGCACTTTAAACAAATGATCGCCTTTTTTTTTAAAAAAATGCTTGTATGTTAACAGTACATTTAGAGGAATGTAGAACGAGCGGCAATTATTATAAATGCTGCACAACCATGTTTGAAAATCCTCGGTTAAATAAAAAAAAAAAATAAACGCCGTAGGATCATTCTTAATTAAGACAATGTCTCCTGTCACACATACGTCCAGCAACCGACTATCTGAGCACTAAAAAAATCGAATTAATGGGTTATCCGCCATACAGCTTTGATTTGACACCATATGACTTTTTTTAGTTCCCACACGTTGAAAACAAATTGGGTGGATGATTTTTGTCGGCAGAAGAGGTGATGCCTTCAAAAATCGTGTTTTGGAGATGCCTGAAGTGGAATATAAAAAAAGTTTGGACAAAAGATTCGAACTCATATATGTATTCCAAATCAGACTCTCTTTAGAATAATGTTCTCATGAACGGAGAATGCCGTCTTCTACAACTCTTAGCATTCTCGATTCCATTCAAAGTTCTATTAATAACCCCACGCTTACAGAAAAGCTTCCTCCTCTTGCCCAACGACGGACTGTAGGGGATCTGTCAATCTTTTATAGGTATTTTTACGGCTACTGTCCTCTGGCAGCTTCAACAGAGCAAGACGCAGGCAACTTTTACGCATCCTTTTATAAATCAACTAAAGAGGCCCAAAATTCCCTTTTTTGGTTTCTTCATCTCTAGAGTGTCCAGACAGACTATGGAACCTGCCACACGCAGGAAGTGTTCCCTTCTCCTTCATAATATCTCAAAATATTTAAGTCTCGTGTAAATAAACTCCCTCTTATCACACTTAAGGCCCCACGATATGTTAGTACTTAGGTCTTAGCCTTTGTGCACTGTTCTAAGATAAAAGAGTATACAGATTATAAGGGAGAATACTTAAAAAATCTAGTAATTTTCGATCGTCTTATCCCAGATCAGACCATGCTTGGAATGCCAATAAATTAATATCTTTATTGAAACTGAGCATACTTTTTTTTACCTTGTTCACAAAGTTCTTATTTTGTACACTTTCTACCCCAAAAGCTAAATTTTGTGTTTTGTCCACCTACATTTTAAATTAAGACCACTGTACGCCTGGCGAGCTCTTCGAATGGGCCGTTAAGGTCAGGGAAAACCAGGCCATCAGATATTATTCATTCAGTACGGATACCCTCATAATTCATCTTTGTCGGCTAAAAGGAAGTTTAAAAAAGATTTGTAATGCGTTTTTAGATCTTGGGCTGTGTCTTGGGGTTCGACAAACTCTTTATTGCCGTTTTTTTTATATTCATGATTTACATGCTAGGAAATTTAAAGTGTATTTCCGATTTTGTCATCGAAATGCAAACATAAGCATTGGGAACTACAAAGCATCTTGAAAAAATCGACCGTTGGGGCACGAAAAAATCGTGTTTTTATCTTGTGGGCTCCAAAGGAAAATCTTTAACAGAATTTAGAGGATAAGAGTATATATCCTGTGGACCAACAGGGAGTCCTGACAGAAACCCAACGTCGCGATTAAAGCTTAAAATATCTATCTCCGCAAAGTCATAACAGTCATAAGTTAATACGCATTGTCAGAAAAGTATTTTTGGGTTAATTGGTGTAATTCCTCATGGACTGGTTACAGCCTTTAATGTTGCCCGTAAAGAGGTCGAAACAGAAATAAGAAGAAAGTCACCTGGCTAAAAAGGTTTTTTTTTATATTAGTCCAATCATTATAGCAAAAAAAGGTCATTTTTGTAATTAATGTTAACAGATATCTAACTGCGCCATGACTTCCGAAATAAACTGTAGATTACTAAAAATCCAACCAATTTTTTTAAACAATAATTATTAAAAAAAGGCCCTTTTTTTTTTTTTTAATAAAACTATTGGCTATATCACTTTACTTTTTAAAGATCATTTGTAGAGAATTCAAAAACCTACACAATGGTTTTTGAAAAATCCCGATCCGACCATTTTTCACCGAGAAAAGCCGGAAAAGGCTTAAAACAGACCTTTTCTCAAAAATTCGTATCTCCGTTAATTTTTAATATTAAAGGTTCTCGCTCATTAGAGCGACGCGGCGCGGCGCGATGCGATGCGACGCGTCGCCTAGATGGGCGGGCTTCAATTTGATTACATGTAAAGTATTCCTGATGCATTAAATCATGTCGCGCCGCGCCGCGTCTCCTAGATGGGCGGGCTTCAATTTGATTACATGTTAAGTATCCTGATGCATTTAATAGCGTCGCGCCGCGTCGCGCTAGTGGGCGAGAACCTTAAGGGCTGATTTTTTGGGAAATGATAGTCAACAACATAGACTTTGAGCTGCCAAAAGATCAAAATTGTCGCAATAATAGTTTTTATTCAATCGCACTATAAACAAATTAGGCCCTGATCTTGCAAGTGCCGTGAATAAATTTGGCAAATGGGGCCCATTTGAATTTTTTTAAAAAGGCTTTTTAAAGTTGAGATTAAAAGCTACAAATTGTATATCTCACATTTTCAAAAAGTTTGAAGAACATTGTTAAAATGCTTGTGAACGTAGCGCGTCGAGCGAAAATTCGCGACTGAGACGTACTGAGTCCATGGCCTTTAATACAAAGGGAGATACCAGCGATCCAAAATCGGTTCGCTTTGGGGCAATGACGTAGCAATGTGACTTCGTGCCAAAATTTAAATAAACCTGCAATCTTTGTGAATTTTTGCCATTTTTAAATATTAGGCTAATTTTAAAGATATGGGCTTTTAATATACCAAATTATCTTAAACTTCAACTAGCTTTAGAGTCACAAAACTACCAAAAAGCAAAGTAAAAAGCTAACAAATTAATAAAAATACCACTATAAATATACGGCTTCAACTTAATTTAAAACAGATTTTGGCGAGAACCGGTAACGTAGGAGAAGGTGTTGACGGCAGTATTACGTCATTTCAATTGTTATGTCAAGTGTCAAATTAAAATAATGGAGGATTCGCGGCTTTTCCATTATTTTGATGCCTGTGATGTCTTTTCTATGGTTTAACGACTATTTAGATTGCAAATTTTTTTTGATTTAATTAGTTAATTTCCGATGAATGAATAGGTACAATTATATTTAAATCATAGAGAAAAGATTTACTTGTTAAAGTTGACTTGAAACGCTAATATCTTATTGAATGGAAAGTTTGGTTTTTATCTTATCTTTTGACTTATTACTTGACTCTCAAAGACCTTACATTTGGATTTAAACTTAAAAGCGTATTAAACGATTAATAGGTAAATTGACACACGCGTGACATCGTAAACCGTATCGTTTTTGTAAGGATATGCGGGTTAAGCCGGGTTTGAATCAACCTTCTTGAATAGAAATAAAGTAAACAAATCTTGTTTGGCCTTTAATATATTCAGGGGGCAAGGAGCGATATTTTAAACTACACTGCACCGGCAACATTGATTAAACACACTGAATAACAACACTCCGGAAATAATAAGTTTTTAAATGTTTATGGTATTGCACCATAATTTACATTTTTATAAATGGATGATTCTTTATTGTTAAAAAATATTTTTAAAGCCGGAAAACTATTTTTGTTTATTATCTGAAGTGAGAGACGAAAATTTACATTTACTTTAGTTGCTTAATTCGATTATTGTTGATCAAGTCAGTTTACAGAACGTGTTATTGAATAATACAACCTACTAGAAAGAGATAAAATGACATCGAAGTGCCGTATAAAACCTGATTTACTATAATTTTTTATTAAACAAATGCAGCAGCAGTCCAAATCAACCTTGTTACCGGTGCTTGGAACTGTCATGTTAATAAATGTTTATATTCAAATTGATGTTGCCTATATTAACACAAAATTTTTGAATAATTTTATTGCATTTTCAAGGTAACTTCCTGATTTTTGTTTTTAAGATTTGGCAATTTGTTTGTTTTCCAAACAAAAACAAACGAAACACTAATCAAACACCTTGCCTACAAACTGGCGTTGCGTTAATTTACCCTTGAGTTCGTTGATTAGAATGATGGAGGAAAGAACTCAAAAGTAGTTAAAAACGGTAAGTCGCGAAAATATCCTTTTAGTCACATTACTACGTAATAACCCGGCTATCACGTGACAAACGTCATGCGCAAGATCCTACCTTGTATTCTTTGTGTCATGTACTGAGTCGACCGTGGAGGGCACCCAGCAGTGAAGGAGAAGCGAGAGAGGCGGGCTGCGTATCGCGAATTTTCGCTCAACGCGCTGATCTGATCTGAATGTTCAGAGGGTGGTAATATACCACTGCACCTAGACCGCAGTAGGTCCTTTGTGTTTCCTTTTGTACAGGCGGAGATTCACTGCGTCGTCCAACCCTATTGATTTAAAATAGTTGACGACATCTTTAGGGAATCTCTAATTTCGGCCAGTAATGCCAATTCGTGCCAACTGGGGGTTCCGGTCGAATGTGAGGGCGGGACAATCGCAAAGAATGTGTTCCACGGTCTCATCCTCCTGTTCACAGCCTCCCCATAATCCGTATTCGTTAGACCCATTTTAAATAGGTGTCCTGTAGCCCGCAGTGGCCAGTTAGAACGCCTTTAAATTGTTCGGAGGTTCCTTCGGGACATCATAAGGTTTTTCGCTATTGACTCGTCTGGATAGCTTAACATTATTTTGCAAAATTGCAGTTTGGTATCACCCCTTTCCCATTAAACAGTCGATGGGGTATTCTTTAATGATGTCTTTAATCGCTGCTGTTGTCAGTCCAGTGGTGGGGACGGGACCAACTAGTTTCCGTCCGCAGCCCCCCCTGGCCAGCGAGTCAGCGGTATGATTCCCTTTTAGATGTCATGTCCCTTGATCCAGGCTAGGTTAAACCAAAATTTATTTAGAGATGTTAGTCAGGGCTTGATGACATTCTAGTACTAATCCGAAGTAATTCGTGGTTTTTTCCCAGGCTAATGCTTGCCTACTGTCTGTATAAATACAGATCTATGGTTGAAATGTTGCGGTTTTTTAATTTCGTAGCCGCTATGGTTTTTTGCTGTCTTGGATTGAAGCACGCGGGTTCGCGCCCATTGTCCATCCGATTTTCAGGTTTATGGTTGTTTAGTTTTGCCACAGCCTGTGCCCACCTTGGTCTTAGAGCCGTCAGTTCGGGTAATGGTTCCTTTAGACTCGCCTTTTTTTGGTATTGTTCCTCTTATGTTAATTTGGGAGGGTTTATTGAAAACAAACCTTGCCGCACTGAGTCCCCCTCTTGCCTGTAGAATTGAAAGTGCCCCTGTAACATCCCCCCACAAGCGTCGTCCAGTTGAGCCAGTGCCTACATTAGTGTCTAGATCGACCATGCGAAGGCGGTTTGAGTCATCAGAGCGCTTCCCCTTTCAAATATATCAAGGGGGTGAGATTCAATATCACCTCCATAGTCATGGGTAGTCCTTATAGCACCTGTGATGTTTAAAATGCTATTTTTGAATTTGATCTAGCTTATATTTTGCCTTTTAAACTGTTCTGTTTTGGACCACCACACTATGGAACCGTGTTACCATGGGTCTTATTATGGCCGTGTAGATCCAATGGGCTACTTTGGGAGAGAATCCCCAAGTCTTTCCTATGGTTCTGCGGCATTGATCAAAAGCAATATATGCTTTCTTTATTCTGTTCTCAAGTGAGAATTCCACGTTAGCTTACTGTCAAGGTAATCCCAAAGGGATTTGACCTCTGTTGAGAAGCTCAGTTCTGTTTGAAAGACGGGTGCTCTGAGGTTCCCTAGTTTCTTTTTCTTTGTAAACAGAACCATTTCTGTTTTTTTTGGATTACAGATAGAGCGTGTTCAACACCACTGTTCAAAATTTTTTAAAGGGGATGTTTCATTCTATCGCAGATTATATTCAGGAATTTGCCTGTTAACAAAATGACCACGTCATCCGCGTATGCTATCGGAGGGGTTTTTGTTGTTAAGGCGTCCAAAGGCTGTCTAGAACCATGTTCCATAGTAAGGGTGAGTACTCCTCCGCGGACAGCCTTTTGTACCTTGCTCTGACCCTTTAAAATCGTCAGCCTTTTTTCTTCTCGTTTGAAAAGCATATTCATTATCCATCCATTTACTGTTGGTGGGGTATGATAGTCAGCAAGTGCGTCTATATTTTTGGGAAGGTCGTTTTGTCAAACGCCCCTCTATGTCTACGAATACACCTAAAAGGGGAACCTTATAGTCCATTGATCTTTCGATTTTATTTGAGACTGCGTATAGTCCCGTTGATCTGCCTGTAGTGTATGCATGTTGGTTTGAGTGTAAGGGTTTTTTTGATAATCACACATCTCTGATATATTTTCGCATAGCCGCTCCATGGTTTTCATGGGAAATGATGTAGCTGATTGGTCTAAATGATTTAGGGATACTGTAGTCGGGCCCTTTCCCTGGTTTGGTATGAAGACAACTCTGACTTCTCTCAGGCCTTCGGGGTGTATCTTAGGGCCAGTGATGACCTGAAGACACCCACCAGGTGCGGAAGTAGCACCTCCATTCCCCACTGAAGTAGGGCTGGATATAGGGTCCGGTCCCGGTGATTTAAAGGGGAGAAGCCAGTGATGGCCCAACGGGCCTTGTCCTCATCAATGTTTTTTGAGGCAATTTTGCCAGTCTTCGTTTGTGGGTGTCACCTCTACACCCAAGTCCACATGTTCTATATCTGCTGATGTTATAGTGGGGGAAACCCCAAAAAAAGGTGTAGCAACCAGACAGTTGATGCTTTCTTCAAGGTTGGTTGTGTAGGAACCATCCTCTTTTTTAAATTTTCCTATACATTGATAGGGGATCTTTATTAAGAGCTTTTTCCAGCTGCATCAGAAAAATCTTCTTTTTCCTCACAGTAGGATGTCCAGGCCGCTCTTTGATTTTGTCTTATGATTTTTTTGTATTCTTTGGGGAAAATCTGTGGTTCCCAGTCCTCATCGAGTTTGGTTGTTTTAGCCTTGTTAAAAGCTTTCCTGGCTTTCTTTTTGAGGTGATCTAGTTCTTGGCACCACCAAGGGCAGGCTGTACCATCGTTCAGTTTCACAAGCATTTTTAACAAAGTTTTCGAAACATATATAAAAATGTGTGAGATACAATTTGTAGCTTTTAATCTCAACTTTAAAAAGCCGTTTTAAAAATTCAAATCGGACCATTTGCCTAATATTCACGGCACTTGCGAGAAAAGGGGCCCCTAATTTTTTTAATAGGGCGATTGAAAAAAAACTAAATGCGAAATTTTTTCATCTTTTGGGCAGCTAAAAAGTATATGTTATTAACTACCATTTTCCAAAAAACCAGCCCTTAATATTATAAAGTAACGGAGATACGATTTCTGAAAAAGGTCTGTTTTAAGCGTTTTTCCGGCTTTTCTCGGTGAAAAATGGTCGGATCAGGATTTTTCAAAAACCATTTTGTAGGTTTTTGAATTCTCTACAAACAGTCTTCTATGAGTAAAGTAATCTAGCCAGTACTTTATGTTATATTTAAAAAAACAGCTTTTTTAAATAATTATTTTTTAAAAAATTACCTTAATTTTTGATTTTAGTAATCTACAGGTTATTCAGGAAGTCATGGCGCAGTCAGATATCTGTTAACATCAATTATAAAAAAAAATCTATAATGATTGGACTTTATTTCAAAGCGCATAAAATACAAGTAGACATTATTTTTTTAAAAAGTACTGGCAGTTATTTTATACAATCACATTACTTAATTTTGTAATTCTATTACCTATTGTGTTCTAATAGCTTATTCATAGGTTGATAATTGTAATACTATAGGATTAATAAATTTATCGTAATAATATATGGTAAGTAAATATATTGCTATATTAATTAAAATAACAAATGTTCTGTTTTAAATGATGAATTTTGCTCATTAGCACCAATGGAAAATTGTGTGTTTATTCCCTTCACATACATGACTGTTATTTATAAACTGTCATTTTCTGGATTAAAAGGGTTCTAAAATCATATTACAAAACATTTAACACGATTCCTAAGAAATCTAAATAAAGGTCCGTAATACTTTTTATTTTTTACAAATTAACGAAAATAAAGTCATGGAAAGTAAAAAATAAAAAATGTACAGGTTTTTTTCTTTTTAAAAAAGTTTAAAAAAGAAGTAAAGTAATCCCGAAAAAATCGCACCTAAAGATTTTTGAAAATCTCACTTTGTAAAGCAATTTTCATTATGGAATTCGCAAAAAAAATTGTTAAGCAGCGTCCCCAGAGAAAAATCTAAGTTTCAAAAGCGAATTATCTATTTGTATTTTTTGGTGAATTTGATCAACTTTATGGTCAAGTCTGATCGTCTTCACGGGCACAAAACCCGAAAAATCCCCCCAAAACCCAATTTTAAAAAGTCTTTTGCTGTATTTATCTTGGGAAAATGGGTTTCGGGGGTGTTTTTAAACTTTCACATGGTGACACTTCCCCAATCGCTGATCAAAATTTTTCACGAGCACAAAACCCAAAAACCCTCTTAAAATCAGCCCCCAAAGGTCCCCGGGGATGATTTTGACTGATTTGGCCAATTGTTTTTACAAATTTTTTTTTTATTAGTTTTTAAATAGTTAGTAAAATTAGTATCATCAAAATCAGATTTTAATGGTAGTGTCTTGTATGTCTTTTTAATAATATGTGGAAATTTTTATTGTTAATTATATCAGGTTTTACAATTTTTGGGTTGAAAGTAGTGTTGTTTTTGATAATTATAGTAAGTATTCTTTTAATATTACGTTTGTTATTGTGACACTGTTCCATGCCTTTTTAAAAGGCCTATTTTGTAAACTTTGTGTTTTATAAGGAATAAATAAACATTTATCCATCTACCTAGTAAACCTACAGCCTGACATCCCCTGTATGTTTTTCTACAAACCATAGCCAGTTAAAATTTTTCCCTCGACAGTTTTCTGCAAATACACTGGCGGCAAAAATTAGAGGATATCATGGAATTTTATATTAACAACCACCCGAGTTTTTTAAAACTATTACGGTTATAGAGATTACCGTTTTGCATAAATGAAAACACATAATTTCATAGGGGGGGAAAAAGCGTTTTTTAAAAAAATGAAATATTACCCTTAAAAATCCCAAATTTCTATATCATGCTGAATAATTTAAAGAATGTTGGTAATGTGTATGACCTCCGTATTTCAAAACTTCATGAAGGCGTCTTGGCATGCTGAGAATCAAATTTCCAGCTGGTCTTGGGGTAGGTTGTCCCATAATTGAGGAAGTATTCCTATTAGGTCCCGTCTGTTTTTGGGGCGGGGGTTGGTGGTTACCCAAAGCTCTTTGAAGCATATCCCATGCATGTTCAATTGGGTTAAAGATCGGGGTAAAAATGCGGGTAGCCTGAGATGGGGATGCCTTTCTGCAGTGTAGTTCGGATTTCCCCAAAAGTGCGTGCGGGGCCCATTATCGCCCAAAAAAATAAAATTGCCCCCCCGGGGATTTTTTCACCAATTGGTTCCTTTACCTCTAATGATGTCACGGGGCATAAAGCGCCCCTGTCATATTGTTTTCGCAAACATACAGATGCGACCCCCGGTCCGACGATTCCTCCCCAGACCATAACTTTTGCCACCTCTGAAAGGATACACTTCTTTTACTTTGCTACGATGTCTAGGTGTTTCACGACTTCTCCACACTCTTATACGCCTTGAGTCACTATGTAAACCAAAACAGATTTGCCCGGGGAAAAAGGGAACCATTCTACCCTCCAAAATTTTGTCGTTCCCTGCCCACTCTAAACGCTGTGTCTTTGTGTTTAATTGGGAATCGAAATGCTCACGGGAAAATAATCCCATCTCAAAAATCGATTTCTCACTGTTCTTACAGAGATAGGGACTCCCCAATTGGTTTTGAAGCTGACGGCGTAAATGTGTTGCAGGGAGAATGGGGTTCCTCTAATACTAAGGGTTATGTACCGGTCTTGTTGCCGCGTAGTACACCCCCTACGACCCTGTCCGGGCCTTTTTGGAGGTTGTTCCAGTTTCCCCGTAACGATTCCACAGCCTACTTATAACCCCTTTGTGATGTTTCCCGCCCCACGAGCAACATCCACTTGTCGCAACCCCGCTTGAAGCATTCCAACCGCCCCGTTTTCTTCCCGGGGGATGTTAAATGTCTTAAAGGCATTCAAAAAACAACACCCAATTACGGTTGTATTTAATCGTATAAAACGAATTCCCGAAACTAAAACGAAGAATCTTTTAATTGACCTGACAAAAATATTGTTTTTGATATTGTGATAACAAAAAAACCCTTTAATTTTTTTTTTCGGCAACAAGATTAACACTAGATTCCAACCAAAACATCAGAATTGTCGGGACTAATTTGAATTATGGTATATGGCAATATCCCCCCTTTTTTCCGCCAGTGTATTTCAAGAAAAAAAAATACAGATCTTTTTGCGAAATTTAGGATGTGATGATAAAATTTAATCAAATTAACGAAAAAAAAAATACAAACTCCTAGAGCTGCTATTACAAACTGGCCACATGATTTCTTGAGACAGACCGAATTGAAGCTTCTTTTAAGATGCAAGGCCTATTTTTCAAGAAATCGACTGCTGCAGTTCGTCGTGGGATAGCTTCAAGGCACTTAGTTCTGAAGAACTACTCGAATAACCTTTTTTAAACACTAAATAATAATTATGTATTAGAATACCCGCCCAACTTAGCCGCAATTCAACCTTTTCTGAATCTTTTACCTTTTTTTCTTACATGTATAGTAATTTAAACAGCTCATTACACCCCTTATGTATAAATAAAGCTTTGGGGAAATGGTAAAGGGCACAACAAAAAAGGACATTTTTTTGGGCATCCAACTAAATATTTTATTCATGGGGAAACCCCTTTTTTAACAAAAGCGCCCCGTTTGTAAAACGTGTCATTCATCAAAGTCCGTTTCGGTTTGCTTTAAAAACATTTTTATATAACCAGTGGAGTGTAAAGAAAAAAGAATTTCAAGGGAAACCAAAAGCCAAACATTAATATAGTAGAGTAGAGGACAATAATAAACGATACTAAGTAACAAAGAAAATTTTAAAAATCTATTAATTAACATATTTTAAAAAAGAAGGAAGTTATCAATTTGACAGGTATGTATGTAATATTATTGGAAGTGCAATATATTCACATATAATAATCTATTAGGGATTCCAAACAAATATATAACATTTCATTGGTGCATGTAACTTAAAAAAACTATTAATCGGATTGTGACCATTCTTTTTTTATTGGTTTATAGTCTGTCTCAAAGTATATCGTTATGGCTTTTGACGGACCATACCCCAATAAACCTTTAACGATTTTATTACCTATTGTTATTGGGTAAACCCATTTTTTTCATAAGGGGGGGCCAGGGATTTCTTAATTTTTAACCACTAGGCATATAAATATTTTGGCCAATATTTTTGTGACAGTGTTGAATAACCGTTTTTACTGTGCGTTTCAAAAAAGTTGTTTTACGAGAATATAACTATGTCGCGTCCCAAATCATTTGTCATTAGATGCAAAAAAAGGTTGTGAAAAAAAGTGTATGAAATTTTGATCAGTAGGGGGCTAATTAAACAAAAGCCAAAAGAAATCTGTCTACTTACAAAAACTCCCAAAATCATCAATAAAGGGGTATTATTATTAGTGAAGAATTGAACAAAAGAAAAAACGTATAGTGATTTTCAATCTCACCGTATAGACAATAGGGGATGGGACCTAATAAGAAAGGGAAAAAATATTGTCCTTTTGAAAACAAATTATTCCTACCTTTGGGTAAACTGAAAAAAAAGCTAGACGAAGACGAAACCAATATAAAATTTGTCGGCCACCCTCCATAGAGTTGTTTGTAAAATGGGGTTTAAATACCCAAAAAAAGACAAAAGACAATTAATAATGGAATCGCACAGATTACGCACTCGGAGATGTAATTACCTTCAAGAAATTAAAAAATATAGGTTCAAAAACAGAACCATAATATACCTTGATGAAACATGGTTCGATACACACGACCAGTATCCCAAAAAATGGGTTTATTCCAGTCAAAACTGTCAAGAAAACCTTCAAATAAAAAAACGCCTTTACCATAATAAAGCTGGTTCAGAAGACGGATTTGTCCCAAACTGCTTGCTGTTGTCTGCAAAAAAAAATTAAGGATTCTATCTTGGATTATTATAAGGATACAAGTGCAGAACTTTTTAAAAAATGATTTCAAAAATTTTCTTTTAAAAAAAAATTCCAAACAACAGTGTTATTGTCATGGATAACGCAAACTACCACAGCTGTCTGCTACCAAAACACCAGCTTCATCAAGTTCAAAAAATGAAATCCCGGAATACTTATTAGAAAAATTTTAAAGTATTTTAAATTCAGTTACAAAAAAAACGCAACTTTTGGAAGTCCTAAATTTATATGCAATTAAAAAACAATATGTATGTGATCATTTGGCTAAACAGGCTGGCATCCCATGTCTCACGGCTTCTTCCGTATCACTGTACGTTAAACCCCATAGAGCATTTGTGGAACCAAGTAAAATCAAAGATCAGAGCAGAAAATGTTACACCTACTTTAAGTCCCAGTGTTAAATTTGATAAAATGTAATTACTAACATACCAGTTGAGAGCTGTAAAAATTCACTACAGCACATTATAAACATTGAGGACTCTTACATTTCTATCCAAAACAACATAAATCCTATTGTAATTAATCTCAATGATGACTCTAATAGTGAAACAGAATTAGATTTAGATATTTAGATTAAAAATGTAATTATGTATAGATAATGCAGTTATAAATTTATTAAAACTTTGCATATATTTAATTTCTTAATGTAATTTTAAGATCATACTTACCTAAATGAACAATAAATTATAAATCTTTATATTATTAAAGTCCGTCCCTAATGTTCTGTCCTTTAATACCTACCGATCCGCAGTTTTATTGCTGTCGGCAGGTATAATCCATAAATGAAGGCAAAAGCTAACACGGTATACTTTCAGACAGACTATACTTTTTCTTTAACTTTCCTAAGTTGTAATGATTTTATCAAAATCAGTTCAGTAGTTTTAGGAAATGTGTAGTATTAATAATAAGGTAAGTTTATTTTGAAACGAATAATAAAATAATATACAGGGTGTTTTATTTTAAAAAAAACAACATTGTATTATATCTTTAAAAGTGTAACGGATAAAAAAAATAAGCATACCACTTGATTTTACCTAAAATTCCACACAATCCTGCTTCTTACTTTTTTATCTTTACTAACAATAGGCCTTTTAAGGGCATGCTCAGTCCAAGCGCATCCGCCAGGGGGCAATATGATAGTTTCGGGCACTTGTTACAAATATGGCAACAAGCACTATCACCTCTAATATTAGAGCAATTAAATAAAAAATTAATTAATGGTGCTTCATTAGTGCATCCAACCGAAGAAGCCTACAATTGTTTTCAGTTACGACGATGGTTAAAGTGCTATGGTCGTCCTCAAGGAGGAAATAAAGCCGAACTAGTTTAGAGGTTAGGATAATAATAATTTAGATGTCAAGTAAAACTGTATTATACTTGTCATGGTAATAGGTAAAAGTAATTACAAAAAAAAAAATATTCTGATTTCTATGTTTTTAGCGAGGTTCTAGTGACTTTTACCTACGCCAAAATTTATTATTCAAGGTTACGGCGCGATCTATTATATTTATAATTAATTAAATATATTACCTTATCACTAGTTTCCTTTTTTACATAACTGATGGGGTCTGGATATTAGGTTGTTGGACCACATTCTCCTTCTAAATGAAGTGAACAAATATATGTGTCTTTATTAACATTATCAATTCGATCGAACATCGTCTCGTCCACACCGCTTCACCCACAAATTGCATTTAGCACATTTGGGACAAATTTTGAAGCACTCAATAATTAGAATTAAACTGTTTATAAAAAAGATTTTTATTATTACTTGCTTTATTGCTAATTTTTTTATAAACATAAGCTGCTCATATATTTGTAAATAAAGTGCCCGAAAAATATGGCGGAAAGTGGGGCAAGCGCACAAACCTGAAATCGCCAAAATTTTAAAAACACCTTACACCTTCAAGACGAATTAAGTTAGCCGCGATCTGTTTTCACCGTTGCAGTTGTTTCGAAAGTCGAAATCGAGAATGTGCCATCAGCTTTACTCTACATCTAGTTTTTTCAGTACTATGGAAATCCATCGCCACCCTGTATATATAAAAAATATTATTTTATAATTTTGAGATATTTTTTTTTTGTTTTTAAGTCGATTTAATTTTTTTAAATTAACTTTTTCATTGTTGTAGACACAAATTATTGGACTTTGCCTTATTTTACTTCTCCATTTTTTACGAAAAACAAAGGAAAAGGGGAAAGTTGGCCCATATTCCACATTTTTGTTATCAATCAAATTACATGAACATAATTTTGCTTAAGAGTGTGTAAAGTTTTGGGAAAACTTCTCCAATTTTTTTGTAAACAAACATTAACGCGTTAAAAGATAATAATATAAGGAACAATCCTTGTACCTTTCACCACCAGGAACAGGTATTTCCTTTTAAGCAAAAATAAATATCTAATAAATCAAACCTACTAATCTAAAATAAACAGATTTAAGTTGTTTTAAGTTTGGGTTTCCTACTTTTTATTATTGCGAGGCAGATAAGAAAGGGTGCAGTTATGTAAATACTTCAGACTAATCTTAAAATATGTTGTTAAAATTAATATCAACTTGACACGGTTGCATTAAACCATTTGTCACAAAATTTAAATTTCCTGATTCATGGAGGAGATTTCAATGTTATGCTCCACTTGACTCGAAGCATATGAATTTAAGCACATGATATAGTGGTACCTATTAAAAAGATAAGAACCGAACCTTGCCGTAGAAAGATAATAAAAAATATCTAAACAAATAAAGGTTCGAGTAAAAGCTTGAAAAATAGATCTATGTAAGTTGCAGGTTCAATCTGGATCAAAGACGTAAAAGAACAGAGACGCTTTTATTTACATTAAAAGCAGTAGTGGAAAAAAGTGGGATGTGATTTTTTTAGGGGTGCTATATTTTTAGGGGTATTTTTAGGAATTTTTATAACTTCAAATATATTTTTTTTATGTTAAATCAAGCAAAATAAAGGTGTAATAGTATAGGCCCTGGGATAATCCAATCTAGCCGATCATATTCATTTTTGTACATACCGCCTTAGCGACATCTAGTCAGTAAGAAATTTGTTACTTAAAGCTTTAAGGTGTGGTTCCTTCCACGCGGCCGTCGCATGCGACTAACGCAATGCGACTAACGCATGCGGCCGCCGTTTAATCAGGTGGTTTCTTAGGACCGCGGCTCAAACTCGCGATAGCAAAATTATTAGTGAAAGGGAATAATCTTTGGTAAGAGTCGTGATGGATGATCTAGCAATATATTTATTATTAGAAGAAAAAGAGGATGACGAAATACTATTACAATTAGCTAGTCTGAAACATAGCAATGCCTCTATAAATCCAATATTTCAGCAAAGACGCGATGAGGGTTGTTATACTACATTAATAAATCAACATCTGCAACAGGATGAAGTAAAATTTAGAAAATATTTTAGACTGAATAAAGCAGAGTTTAGTTTTATTCTTGACTTAATAAAAGACGATATAAAGTCCGACCTAGACAACAGAGTTAAATATCCAATAACCCCAGAGGAAAAATTAGCCATTGTATTAAGGTAAATCTGTACAGGGTGTACCAAATTCGAGTTTTATCATTAGGATCTCGGAAACTTGAAGAGATACGAGGTCGGTTAAATGAAGGCAAAGTTGCGCAATATGATGCTAATTAAAATGCCACCTTAGAACTTTAAAATTTTCGAATACTTACTTTTGGAAAAAACCGATTATTCGCAATTTCGTTTTTATTTTTTTATGACTTTATTTGAATCGATGTAACAAAATAACTCTTACATTTCCATTGCTACTTTTTCTGTTCTACAAGATAGTGTTATTAGATTTATACACCGACGTTTCGTCTTTGAGCTGTCATCATCAACTGTTTTTTTTTAAATACGGCCCTGGATTTTTTAATTATGTATTTTAGGAGCTATTAAGTTCCCAAAACCAATAATGTTTTGCACTTATTCGAAAAATTTATATTAATGGCAATTTTCATAACAAACCATATGTTAGAGAGAGTCAGACAATATATTTTTGGCAGGATCTTGGGAAAACATTAAACTGATTTTTTTGAATAAGTGCGAAACATCATTGGATCCAGGAACTCATTTAAAAAATAAAGTTTCAATTTTTAACAATTAAAAAAAACACCGGACATTCCACACAAAACAACACAAACCAAATATCAGTCGCAGACACGACTGCGGCTACACTGCTTCTCAGCAGTCCAGTCGCATCAATCGCAGTCGTTGACAGCGGACGCATACGACGGCCGCTTGGAAGAAACCAGGCACATTTAAAAACATGAGTAGGAGTGCTTTGCCGCTAACGCAGTGCGTTAGCCGCATGCGGCGGCCGCGTGGAAGGAAACATACCTTTAGATAATTTATAAAAAATGTATAAAATATAAAAAATTTGCTGAATAAAATTATTTATTGATTGTTTTAAATTTATTATCTGTTTAATGATATTTTATTATTTATTAATTATTTTTAATTTATTATTAATGCAAAAATATTTAATTATTTATTTTATAAATAATTAAAAAAAATTTAGGGGGAATTCCTAGCAATTGTGCGATTTTGGGGTTTTTGATTGGGGCTTTGGGGGATAAATTTTTGAGAGTTGGCAACACTGGATCGCCACTCGGCAGTATCAGCCGGACACCGGACGTTAAAGGAGTGATTTGTCAATCTCCATTGTTTGGAGATTTTTTACAATATTTCATTTTATGCGGTCATGCTAATCACTGCTGTATTTAATACAACAGTAATTAAAATGTTGTTGAATTTTTATTAGACTTAAGCCTAAAAATAAACCAAAAAACTGCTATTCTAAAAAAATAAACTCATAAACATTCTTAAATATTAATGAAATTAATAGTAATCCTTATATTAAAAAAAAATAACTCTAAAAAAGAAACTCAAAAGCATTATCATTTTAATAAATGCTCGAAGACCTTGCCCTGCTGAGCTTCGCAATACCCGAGCCGATTAAAAAACTTCGTCCTATCGTTCCAAAAAACCTCCGGTGTAATAATAAAATTAAATTTTCAGGCCTCTCATGTAAATACCTGTAAATTAGTCGAGGTAATTGGTCCCACAAAAAAAGTCAAGTCTGCATGCCACACCCAATAAAATGTTAACAAATCGCCGTCGTCTGTCGCCCTATTGGAAGTGGAACAGGGAAAATTGTTGTCGTTCTCTTTTCAATCTCTTATGTATCCTACTTTATTGCATTTAAATTGGCATGTTAGCTTTTGGCTTCCCAATCGTTTATATCAGTCAGTATAATTGTTTTTCCGATGTGGATATTTGCCAACACTGGTTTGATATTGGCAACAGGGCACCGACTACATAACTTTTTAAGTTAGGTCAAACTATCGATATTAATATACGTTCCTAGTATAGGTGTCAAAACCTCAATTCTTTCCACCTGACAACTAAATTGTTGGTTGCTGCGCATAGTGTATACCAAATTGGCAAGGGAGCATTGCCGCGGTCGAACCAAGATTGGAGGGAGTTTTTTAGTCGCAGCAAAGGATGTTCGTTATTATTGCCGGCTAAGTGGAGACACCTTTGATAGCGCCTTGAAAAATAGTTTTTTTTTTAATCTTAAGGTTTTAATAAATAAAAAAGTAAAAAGAAATATACAATTATTATTTAGTATAAAAAATTAATAAAAATAAAAAAATTATCAGCACAAACGAAAAACAAAAGTGATATTTTTTAAACGACAAAATATAGTGGTATAATAGAAAATAAAAAAGTCTCTGTCGTAATATAACAAAAAGTAACACTTGCTCTAAAAACTTTGTATCTGGTGAATATCATTTTGTCTAATATGAAGGAATCTATGGAGATGATAGATAAATCTTAAGTGCCCTTTTGACTCAAGGTCAAGCTTAAATAATTTTTATAAAGTTATGCTTTAAAAAGGATCGTTTAGCATTTGCAACAGATACTGGCAATAGGAGCAGGATGCAAACAACATTTGGAATTAAAATAATATTTGTAATATAAATTTCATATTCTAAATTCTTGAACATAAGTTTTTTCCTTGTCTAAATCAACTTTCTCTATATCTCTGTTTATATTAAAGTTTAGTTTTTTCAAAAAGTTTATTTTTGTCTTTTTTAGTACATGTACATGCGGTCCGCCATATTGGATGTAGAATGACTATGCATTGTCATCCAAACTAAACCTGTACCTATGCAAACTTTCAGCTTAATCGGTTAAGATAACTGCTTTAAAATTCAGTTGGAAGATTTGACCCCCAAACAAACGTAGAAGCATTGCAACTTAAATAAAAGCTTGTAAAAATACACAAAATGGAAATTTCACATTTTTTTAATATGAGAAAAGCCACAAATATGGCCTTGTTCAATCCTGCTTGGATGATCCTGTGAAGTTGGCATATAAGTCGCAGTAGTAGCTTTAATAAAACCTTTGACAGTCTAATATTATTCACTCAATTACCACCAAGCTATTTTAAAATATATATTTTTTATTTTAAAATACCTACGCCCATGCCAGCGACTTAAATAAATTCCTCTTGACGCCAATGAGGAATCGCTTGGATTAAAATTAATATTGGATTTGTCAAGAGAAGAATGAAGGACATTCAAAAGATTACGATAAAATATTGACTCTTTAAATGAATTATCTCAGCTATTTTTTACAGGATATTGACCGTGGAAATTAAATGCTGGTAAATGTACAGGGTATTTAGTTAGTATTTTCACGTGGCTTAAAATACTCTTTGATTGGTCGATGTCATCGTCTTCGCTTTTGTTGACATACTTATATTGGTACAATTATTTAACGGGAGAATGATTACATAGACGATTCTTCTTAATGTGCCATACTCTATGCAGGGTGGCACCCTTTCGCACATATCTGAGTTGCGTACCATCTTACACAGATGTGCAGGACCACCGGCTTAACGTGCCTTGCGAAGCACATGTGAGAGGGTTTACTAGATATAGACGATTACTAATCAGGGTTGGCAAAAATTTTTTTTTTTGATTTTGACCTGGGCAGTGATCAAAATTGGTTTTAACCGTCCAAAACTGGTTAAAACCACTGGTCAAAACTTTGAATATATTTTTTAAAGCCTGGCAGCCATGTATCGCTATGATGGCCTATTATCGAAGTATGTAGAGATCAAACGCTGTTAGAATAACACCGATACGTCACGGTTTTATACGGGTTTGCCATATGAGACCGTGACGTATCGGTGTTGTTCTTACAGCGCGCAGCGTTCGATCTCTAACTATCGAAACACGCGCCACGCGCACCCCCACAACTTGACGCGGTAAGGCGGCACGCAGCAACGCTGTCAAAATTCTTTTTAATCGTGTTAGAACAGGTGTTTGTTTGTTAAGACAGTTTTTCTTTATTAATTAGAGTCCAAATTTAAAATTAAATACGCAAATTTTGTTTTAGACTAGAACTTAAACAGTGGATCAAAAACATAAAATGATTTTATTAAGTGATGAAAAACCTTTGTAACGTTTTTTTTTATAACAGCGAATTTAATTCGAGGTATAATTTATTTTTTATTTTAAACCTAGACAGTCCTATACCTGACTTTTGACAGGAATAGGTTACGTGTCATATACATGTTAATTTTTGCGCTATTGTTTGTAATTTTTGAGTGGCTGTTTTTGTTTTTATGTAAATTAAACATTTTAAGACTGAATTAAATATTTTTACAACTAAAAGTATGTGCATCATTTAGGTTTTGACCATTTTGACAGCATACGTTAATTTTCCAACGGCGGCCAATGAGAACGCGGCAGCCAGTTACAAATGGTGCCAAGTTTAAACTGTAAATCGACCACCGAGGTAACAGCGCCATTTATTTTCTTGATAGATTGGTGAATGAATTTTATGATCCTTTAGTTTGACATGGATTAGAATAATTATTATTTAGGTATTGTAGATTTTGTATAGGTTTTAAAATAAAAGTTACAATGTGTATGTGTTTATACTATTTTATTAGTTTTTTAGGGTAAATAGAAATATAAATAAATGATATTATCATATTAAATTTTATAATTCAGCTTTATTGTTATATGCCCTATACAGGGTGTTTCTAATAACATGCTAATATTTAAGGGGGGATTCTTGGACCCATTTTAAGAAAAAACTTCTATGAATGTATGTCCCAAACGTCTTATCTTTTGAGATACAGGGTGTTAAAATTTTAAGAAAAAAATTTTTTTATTGTCATTTTCATACCACTTTAAATCTTTTAGAAAATTGGTGTACGGCGAGCATTAAAGAGCACTTTTTGACCTAAGAAACATTTTTTTATTTCCAACAGTGGCGTCCGTACTGGACTCTGACTAGATATTTTTGAAGGGTAGTCCGCCACTGCTTTCTTTAAAATAAAAATTATTTTTGGAGTCCTCGGTCAATTTAAAACAAATTTGGTTACTTGACTTTTTTTCGTACGATTCACCGTTTTCCCATAAAAAAAAAAATAAATTCACTTATTTGCATCTCACTGGACCAATTACGAGAAAAAACGATTTATGTAAATTTTGAACAATAATTTCTTAAAATGTTTCTTAGGTTAAAAAATGTTCTTTAATGCATAAACGCCGTACAGCATTTTCATAAAAATATTTAAAGTGGTATGAAAATGACAATAAAAAAATTATTTTTTTCTAAAATTTTAACACCCATCTCAAAAGAGAAGACGTTTAGGACATACATTCATATGAAGTTTTTTTTTTTAAAATGAGTCCAAGAATCACCCCATCAAATATTAGCATGTTATTAAAAACATCCTGTATATTTATTTATTTATTTATTTACAAATCAGTACACTACAGAATAAGATATTCTAGATGGTACGAAAACAATACAAAAAAATTAAATTCCAAACAAATTAAATTAAATTAAACTAACTTAAGGCAAATAAAAGAAGTAAACTAGCCAGACCATATAAGGAAGACAGGTCTAATACTTCCATTAACAATCTTTTTAACGCAATCAAATTAACAGAAAAGATGGCCAATCAGAGAAAAACCTATACTAATTATTAACCAAACGGTCAACAAGCATTCATCCATAGTTAGTTCTTTAAAGGTTTCTTCTCTGGTTGATCATTTTTATTATACGAATCTCCATTATCCTTTGGTTCGTACCTGCATTAATTTTTGAACAATTGTCTCTTTTTCGATTTTGAAATCTCGGTCCTTAGTTCATCATTTTAATGAGTTTCAACAAACTTTACAGTCACAGATCCTAAAAGAAAATTAAAAAGATTACTTAGTTAAATTAAAAAAATATTTACCCTCGGCTGAAATGTTAACCAAAATTTTGAAGGACATGTTCCATGAATATGAATACACCCCACTTTTCACCTGGGGCTCGTGGGTTAAAAAGAAGGGGTTGCAATTCTAATTGTTCTTTAAAAATAAATAAAATAACCACAATAAATTTAATGTAAATAAATGAATACAAAAACTGTAATAAAATCATACAAGTAGCTACATTGTTAACATATAACCAAAATAACAAATTATACTTCAATAAACGTAAATCAGCCAGCAGATAAATAAAGGTTTGCAGTGGAACTGCAAACCCTCCCTTGAGATAAATTCAGCCCCAATGCCAAGATAGGAACTCCAATACTTAGCATCAAATGAATCCAATTGGTTTGCATTTTGTTAAACCATCCATCGGCATCGGCTTCAGGATGCGACGCCACGCGATTAAATTAATGATATTTTAGCAGTTAAGTTTTATAATAATTTGGCTGTTATTTCGAGATAACATTAATAAAACAATAAATACAGATGTTCGAATAAATTTTTTAAAAAATCTGTAACTATGAATGATTAATATAATATATATTTTTAAAAAATTTTTTTTAAACCTTTTTTGGGGGTTGGGCAAACCTGCAAACCAAGGAGGAGCCGCCATGCTTTTCCACTCTTTTGAGCTGTGCTGGCAAACCCTAAAAAGAATAATACCATAAATAATTATACTTCCTTATACTCACTACACGAGCACCTTTGTAATCACTTGTGTTACACTCATATAATACTTTCTTTTCTTCACCGTGTGCATATTTTCTTCCTGTACGGCAAGCAAGTCTACTTCTTTCCTCCTGGGTCCTCCAAGCTGAAAACCTTCATAATTCCAAAATACAAAGTAGATTTTTTTAAGTTATGAAAAGTAATTAAATGTTTAATCAAGTCTGATGGAATGGAAAAGAAGTTTGGTTTATGCAAATTTGGGCATATGATATGGAGTTGTTTTGATCCTTCTGATGTAGAAACTATATCTTGGTCTGAGTTTTTGTTCTTATTGCCGGTTTTTGTCGATATACTTGAAAATTTATGTTGCAAAATTGGCAAGTCTAGTTTATTCCAAAATAAATAAAACAAAATTAAATTAATCATAACCTAGAAAATAAATAAGAAATAAACTTACTTTTCCAGTTCCTAAGGGTCTAATGGCCTGAAATAATTAACCAAATGCTTTGGCAAAAATAAATGTGTCAAATCTCAATTTCCAATAATAATTATTCTAAAAGAAAAGAGCATGGAAAATAGGCGGGAAATCACAAACATCCAATGGATTCTACGAAGCGATTTTATCCGATGCCAAACAAAGTGCCCTTCGGTTCAGATTGATGATAGTGCCTTCTGATTGGTTCGGCACCTTGGAAAATTAACGTTTGCTATTTTTACAACTAAATGGTCAAAACTGATTTTGACCTCTCCGGTTTTAACCTGATTAAAACCAGTGGTTTTTACCAACTTGCCCGAAACTTGCCAACCCTGTTACTAATACAAAAAAGGTTTTAAATTCCAAATTCAGTGAAATAGCTATTTTTGATACATGTTGCGAAATAGGCCGCAGGTCGAGTTTAAAAACACATCGAGTACCTAAAACACTGATTTCGCAACTTGTACCGAAAAAAATTTTTGGTAAAATCTATGTGTTGTTATTTTTATTTTAAAAAAGTTCATTTAGGATTGCCATAATACTTATATTAACATACACGAGGAGGCTATTTAGGTATTACAAAGCAATGGTTGTTATGTACAAAAATCAAACTGTTAAAGTGGTAAAAGTATTAATTTCATATTTTTTAACCCAAATATGTGTGATTACGAGAATAATTCTAAAGAATATGAAAACTCCGATATAGAAAATGAAGCAGAAGCTGCTTTACACACGCTAATTTCTCAGAAATTAAAGAAATTGTATCAAAAAAGGAGTATTTATGCAATGATGCGCAATACAATTTATCTCTATAAAAATGTGGACATCAATAAATATACCAATGTTATTGCATTTCCATTGCATTTAAGGATGCTACGTTGTTTATTAAAATCACCATTTCCAATAAAAATGTTTCGAGAATATTTACAATATTAGAAATTTTAAATCCACTACACAACCAGTGGGAATACATATTATTGATTCTATTCATAGGGCACTGCTTTAGACGGTGTTCTGCTACCTTTCTTGTGAATTCAGAAGACAACATACCGATGCTGAAAAGACAACGAGTTTGGTGTTTAACTTCCGTGACAGAAGTAGAAAATTTAATTGAAAACAGGCGGATGATAGTTGGAAAGTCCACCACCGTTATCAAGACTAACCTAAATGAAAAAATGGAAATTAAAATTAAATTTGTAAAAAAAATTTATATAATTTTTTATTATTTATCATGTTCTGTCATAAATATTATTATAAAATAGGTAAATTAATACATAACAAAGGACATGGCACACATAACATCGGATTCTGGTTTCGAACGATTTTTTTTAAATTTAAGTATGTTGTTTTTTAGATTAATAGAAACATGCTTTAAATGGGTCATTTTTGTGCAGGCCTATAGGGTGGCCCAAAAAAATCACTGAGAAGTTGCAGCTTAACTGTTTATTAATTCCAATATAAACGCATAAAAAGAGTGACATTTTGTCTAAATCCAACGAAATAATGTTTTATATAGTGGTTTAGGGTTAAAATAATTTGATTTAACATTTAACACATACAGGGTGGTCCAGTATCGGATAAATAATATGGATTATGCCAACTAAAATGTTAACATCGTGATATACTTGTATATATTTTTAGAAATTATACATTTCTGACGGTTTATTAAGGTAAATTTAAGTTAAAATATTTTTACAGGTATATTGGGAATTAAAGATTTTTTTTTTTTGGTTTGTTCCCACAAGATATTTTGTGACATAAAGAGGTACATAGTTTTGGAATCTGCACATTCTTTTGGCAATTTTTTAACGGATATAATAAAATTAGGTTACCCATAACTAAAATAATTTTTGTGTTCACCTACAGGGTAAGTATCTAGGGGGTTTCATTCACTATGCCTCCTGGATTTACCTATATTTTTAGGATAAATCGTTTTAAAATTGTTTGCCAAGAAACTGGCAAAAGTAAAAATTCTGAAGATATATACAAATATATCATGAAATTAACATATTACTTGGCATAAACATGTTTATTTCTTCGATACTGGAGCACCCTGTGTGTGTTGAATATCAAATCACATTTCTTAACTCTAATCAAGTATAAAAATAGTTTTTTTGTTGGATTAAGATGATAAGTCAGGCTTTTTAGGCGTTTAAATTGGTATTAAGGAACAGGGAAGCTTTAAATTCTCAGTAATTTTTTGGGCCACCCTGTAGGCCTCATAGAAATGATCTATTTAAAAGACGTTTCTATTGACTTAAAAAACAACATAGGTACTTAAATTTTAAAAAATCGTTCGAAAGCCAGAATTCCAAGTTATGTGTGCCATATCATTCAGTTAATTATCTCACCTCTATCTATTAGTTACTTAATTATCTCAAAAACCAGCAATTATTGACGTATAGTGTTATTTACATTTTCGATGTAAAATTGAATAAAGAGTCAAAACTTGGCCAAATATACAAAGCGTTAAAAAAAATGTACCTAACAATAAAAACTCTGTTTTTTTATTATTAATTTTATTATACCTCTGTTAAAAAATGGCCAGAAAAATGTGCAGATTTTAAAACTATGTACCTCTTTATATCTTGTGGGAACAAACCAAAAAAAAATCTTTAATTCCAAATATCCCAGTATATTTGGAACAATAATACAAAATATTTTAACTTAAATTAACCTTAATTAACTGTCAGAAATATATTATTTTAAATATATATATATATATATATATATATATATATATATATATATATATATATATATATATATATATATATATATATATATATATATATATATTTATATCACGATATTAAGATTTTAGTTGGCATAATCCATAATATTTATTTGATACTGGACCACCCTGTATGTGTTAAATGTTAAATCAAATTATTTTAACTCTAAACAAATATATAATATTATTCCGTCGGATTTGGACGAAATTTAACTCTTTTTATGCGATTATATTGGAATTAATAAACAGTTAAGCTGCAATTTTCCAGTGATTTTTTGGGCCACCCTATAGCCCTGCACAAAAATGTCTTATTTAAAAGATGTTCCTATTGATCTAAGAAACAACATACTCAATTTTTTTTTTAAATCGTTCGAGAACCAGAATTCCATGTTATGTGTGCCACATAATTTAATTTTAATTTCTATTTTATTTTTTATTTAATTAGTTAGTTAGTCTTGATAACGGTGGTAGACTTACTTGTCACCAAAACGTAGATACGTGTTTTGAATTTTGGGGGCAGGGGTTTCATTTTTGTTTCAGGCGATCTGCCAGTTCATAAGGGTCAATAAGGCTGACCAGACTCTATCGCTATACCCCGGGACCAGTACCGAAGTGGTCTCACTCTCTAGAAACTTTCCAGGCGAGTAATCCCAACAAAAACATATCAAAACATAAATCCGCCACAAAACTATAGAACACATTTACTTATTTTGACTATTGTTAAATTCCCCATTTGGCAAGGATGGTTTACAAAATAATATTATGACATGACAGTCATATTATTTTAAATAAAGCTAGCCATGTGTGTAGTGCAGGAGACAAAGAAACAGGAAGAGCTGTCGGGAGAAAGTTTAACAAAGGAAAGGTGTTTTAGTTGGTAGCATTGCCATCATTATAAATTAAATGTAAATATTTTGCAATGGAGATAATCATGTTATTTTATAAAATAATTTGGGTCATTCTCCAAACATCGTACTAAAAGTTTTAATTAAATTTATATAACCAAGCAAACTCTTAGGCAGTTTGACATTTCTGACAAGAATATTCATATAATAGTGCAAAGCTAAAGTTTACTTGGACGTTATGGCACTATAAGATGGCCACCTAATAGTCCAGATATTACAAACTGGACACTTTTCTATGGGGTCACTTGAAGAATGGGAACACAAACACGGAAGAAATGAGAAAAAAAATTGTAAATGAAATTAATCGTCTTAACCAAGAACCCCAAATTAATAATATCGGCGAGCTTAGAAAGGCTAATGAGGGGTTATAGATACCGGGGGTCATATAGTACATTTAAATTATTAGTAATATTATAATTTTTTGTTATAAGTGTTCTTATTACCACAATATTTTACCTTGTATCGTATTTTAATTTTTTCCGTTTATTATAATTTTGCTGCTAAATCTAGAAATAGGTATATCACTTTTAGCATATAATATAATTTGAAGCCGTTCTTCTGATGAAAACCTCATTATAAAACTACTACAAAAAGTAATAAACGTATTTTTAAAATTCTTGACTTTGACAAATAAGCACCTGTGACCTGTGTCAGCCAGGTTTTTTCAGGTGAAACTATCCTTATAGTATCATGCAATTTTTAGACAATTGCAGCAGAACCGCAGAAAATAAACCCAGCAACCCCTATATCACCGAATTCCTCCTGAAAATCTCTATCTATTGATATAAAAATATAGGGGGTATTCCATTTAAAAAAAGACGACACCCGTGCTGTAACTCTTTTGTTTTTGTTTCAAATGTTTTTCTATTAATTATTAAGTTACGGAAATTCAAAAACTAACCGTTTTTTAAAAAATACAGGAAGTTCAAAATAAACCCTGTTTACTTTAACAACGAATTATTTACACTTATTATTTATTTTTGAGATGGTTATTTGGGTTTAGGTGTTTGTTATGAAATTCTGGTGTAAAATAGTTTTTACTTAACTGCACTAGCTCTCGGGGTGATGAAATTTTACTAATAGGTAGCGCTTTACTTACAAAAGGTGTAAAATAGTGTACACTATTTCTAAATAACGCAAGCAGTGTACGCTTGTTTCTTTTTTCTCGTTTTGAATGCACGGTTGTTTAAAGTAAATAACTGTTTATTTTATATTAAGTAAAAAAGTGTTTCTTCCAACATCTATGCGTAAGAGAAAGGTGCTTGCTATAGATTATTTTTTTAAATAAAAAATTTTTCACATCTTAAATAATATTTATTTTTCCTTAGATATTGGGTCCTCCACATACGAAATTTTGATGGTCCCATCAATGTCGTTACAACCGGATTTTACGGTCGTTTATTTTGTTTTTTACTAATATAATCAAATTTAATTTTTGTACACAATGTCTACTGTTGCTTTGAAAATTTTACAAACAATCTAAACTTAAAAAAAAAACAAATATATTTTTATACGAAAATATTATTATGCTTGCGAGACTACGGATATTTTGATTCTCAGAGAATAACCCACAATCAAGTGGCAAACAACAATGAGAACAGGTGTTTGACTTCTCTAGAACATCTACGTGTTTTTACAAGTCTGATGTGGTAATGTAATAGTGGTTATACATTTCAAAATATTTTATAAAATTCTGTGTATGTAACCACTAACTGTTTTAAGACCACATAAATTTATAAAACTATTATTAGAAAAGACGAATAATAATTTGTAAAAACCGTTTTCTTAAACGTGTCCCTTAAAGGCGCGTTCAGACATGCAACAGCGTATTCTTAAGGTATGTACACACCGAAAAAACATACAAGAACAAACATCAGCGCACAAACTTTTTTCTTTAGTGTAGACAGTAAAAAAGCGAACAAACATTTGTTTGTTCTTGTTCATACATGTTCGAGGTATGTACACACCGAAAAAACAAACAAAACAACATCAGCGAACAAACGTTTTTCTTCAATGTGGACAGATAAAACGGCGAACAAACGTTTGTTTGTTCTTGTTCGCACATGTTCCAGTGGACGTCGGTACATCAAAGAGAATTTTTGTTTTTATCGTCATCCATAACTATTCCAACTAGTCAAACAAGAGTAAACAAACATTTGGTTGCGTTATGTAGACAGAAAAAGCGAACAATAAACAAAAAACATACAAAGAAAGTGAACAAGAACGAAGGTTTGTTTTTGTTCGTTTTTTCGGTGTGTACATACCTAAAGAGAAATAAATTTTGTTCGTCGTCATCCATAACTTTTCCAACTGGTCAAACGAGAGTGAACAAATATTTGATTGCGCTATGTAGACAAAATAACGCAAACAATAAACAAAGAACACATACAAACAAGGTGAACAAGAACGAATGTTTGTTCTTTTTTGTTTTTTCGGTGTGTACATACCTTTATACAACACCGACGAGCAACCAAACATCGCCACGACATGGTCATGAGTGACATATTGTACGTATAACAACGTATACGTTACAAGGTTTTTGTTCTGATTTCGATAAAACTACCAGCGGTGACTTTTTTTAGAGCTGCAACAGTATCTTCCTCACTACTGTCAGTCTAGTCATCTTAAATTTTAATCTTATCACTTAATATTACAGATTTTTGTAAAATTTTCACACTTGGATTTAATACTAATTTGAAAACTTTAATGCAAATTATCTCGAAAAATAAAACAGTTGGAAAACAGTAATTGGGCATAAATTTTACTTTTTCTTTTTTGGTGATTTCGGCGAATCATTATTAAAATTAAAACAATCAGTGCAATGACTTCTTGGTGTTTTTGGTTAAACCATCATCAGAATATCAAAAATAATAATTTTATTTTTAAAATCTATAATAATTACACAGGTCAACATTTGATCTTTGCGGAAACGACGGAAGCGGTTATGTGCTACAAGGGTTTTTGGGGTCGCTGATTACGATAAGAGGGCCAGTTAACCTTCATTACGTTAGGTTCAAGGTCATTTGAAGGACAAGTGAAGAAAAAACCATCGGAAAAATTCATGAATATGTTTTCAAGGGCGCTGAATCAGAATCCGGTGTTTTTTACACTTCGGATCTTTATGCATGCAATTCTAGATTTTTCCTATGCTTTTTTCTCCACTTGACCTTCAAATGACCTTGAACCTGACCTAATGGAGCTCAAAATCCGATTCGCCGACCTCAAAAACATACGTACGAATTTTTTCAGATTTTTCGAATCGTACTTAACATTTTTATTCCAAAAACACTACAAAATAACCTTAAAATGACCTTACATGACCTCTAGGATAAATGTAAATAGACGCCGGGTTCGGATTCAGCGACCTCAAAAGCATACGCATGAACTTTGCCAGACTTTTCCAATGGTTTTTTCTACATTTAACCTTCAAATGACCTTATACCTGACGTAATGGAGGTTAACTGATCCTCTTATCGTAATCAGCCACCCCAAAAACCCTTGTAGCACATAACCGCCTCCAGCGTTCCCGCGTGGATTAAATGTTGACCTGTGTAATCGGCGAATCAGGTACGCTGTGAGAAAGAAATGGCAAGGGCGAAGACTGTTGGTTTCTCTCTCTAATCTTAAAAGAAAATTACACTTTAATTTCAAAATCAGTGTATACTAATTTTGAAAACTGACCACATATTGTTTTTACAACCAGAAAGCATTAAAAACCGAACTTCTTAAATATACTAAAAATATTCAAAAATTTACGCCTTCGGCTAAACGAAGCAATTTCAGATATAACCAAATTAACGTAAAATAGACCTATTCTGACGTCAGAGGTTTATCATAAAATTTTAAACACGTTTTGTACATCTTGGCAATACAAGATAATGTCTTAGGAATAATATAGTATTACCTTTTAAAGTACTAAAATTATTATTATATTAATGCAATC
>JAHBCN010003940.1:0-68894 GCA_019359885.1 Listronotus oregonensis
ATTTATTAAAGTACCTTTCAAATCTTTTAAAATATCAATAATGATTTCTTTCAAATTGATGAAGTAAGGGAACCAATACTGCTAAAAAAGTTGACAATCTTTCCCCAATGGCTGCATAAATCCATTGAAAAAAAGGACTTACTTTTTTATTAGATTATGTCCATCCTTTGTATCACAATATTATAAAGATCTAAAACTGCCCATGATGTAACAGAAGAGCTACCATTAATAGATTATTCTAGTGATGATGATTCTTTCTTTTAAAAAAAATGTTCGATTTTTTTTCACCAACCATTACCAAATAACTTTCACCTCATAAGGGACTATCCTTATAAACACTTAATATAATTTTTAAAACTGGACTAACCCACATAAAAATCAAATATTTCCACCCAAAATGAAGTTTGCTTGCCCCAAAAGTTCCACTGTGTTCAGATATATAAAAACGGAGGGGGGGTCTTATAGTAACTGCAAAATAATACTTTTTTTTTACCTATATTTTTAATCGCCATTTACTCGTTTTCTTATTTGGGTTACCCGCTTTGCGCTGAACGCCTCAATTCAATCAAAACAACGAATGCTGTACCTTATTAAACCAAATTTGGCAAAAAATTTTTGGGGGTAAATCTACAGATTCGATCAGATTGGGAGGCAATGAAATTTAAAAAACAATGCCATACAATTGCGCTTTTAATAAGAGTAATTTTGACCTAATATTTTTGAAATTGTTTTTTTTGACAGATGTCATTTTTGACTGTTAATATGAAATGTCAATTTTGACGAATGTAAGTTTGACCGTTATAAAATTTGACAAATGTTTTTTTTACGAACGATAAAAAAAACGGAAAATTCCATGTTCTGCAAAACACATTGTTAGTATCGGTGCATATAAAAAATATAAAATAAATAATTTTCTTATTATTCTTACCATTTTTTTTAAAAAAACTTCTTAATTTTCTTTAATCGCGATAGCAAAATAAACCCCCTATCTCTTTATGCATATTAAAACAATGCATATTAATCGAAATAATTTGACATATACAGGTAAATGTAAGAAATTAAATTTTTTTTTTTAAATTTAAATTTTATTTTTTTTTTAATTTCTTATAACTAAAACCCAACCTGGAAAAGCCATTTATCGTTGGATCTTGATGTTTATCAGATTTTTTAAACATATATTGTACATTTCAATATATAGAGGTCGTTTAAAAAAAAACAACATCTTTCGTACATAGTATCCTAGATACAATTTTGATCCATATTTCTCTGGGGTTTTTGTTATTTTTAACCCCACTCACAATGACAACTAAAAAGAAGAAAACGTTTCCTTGAAAGTATCGACAATGTTACAGTTTTAAAACACTAAAATATTGGACTTCCATTGATTTTTAATTGTTACCCAATTTCGGTTAGTAATGATACAACCGTTTTCAAGTGATATAAAAAAACTATCCAAACTTACCAACTTTTCACGGTTCAAAAAGGGGCTGCCAATATTCGGCATATCGATACGGGGTTAAAAAATACATTTTTTTTTTTATAATTATTACAGCCCTTTAAATTTTTTTTTTCTTATGGGTTTCTTTATGAATTTTTTTTGTTTCGACCATTGTAACGGCTTTTTTTTGCCAAAAGAGTCTTCGGCAACCGCTGACTTCGATTTTTCACCTCGTTTCGTATGTTTTTTTATTTTTTTAACTTTGAATTTTTCGTTTCCTCGCTGTATGCCTCACCACATTCATAGGGAATTTGGTAGATAGTTATTATTTGAAACATTGTTGTTTGGTCTCTTTAAAAAGAATCCTTCTTAGAGTAGTTTGGGATTTAAATGCAGTCTTAATATTTGCTTATTCACAATTCTATGGTTTTTTTTAAATTCCTTTATTATGGAATTCCAAAATTTTTTGGTCTTGGTCGTTCAAGTTAGATTTTTTTTCTTATTTTGCTATTTTCCGATTGTTTTTTAATCTCCTCTTACGCTTAACACTAGACTTCACGCCCCCAGAAAAATGAGTGCCCACGGGTGACTGGTGTCCCCTTTTTTTATCTAACTATTTACAAAAATTTTTTAATTTTAATAAAACAACTAAAATTAAAATCAATATCTCTTTTTAAAAATTTTTGGATTAGAAAAAACGAAAAAGTGCTCTTTCTATAATTGGAAACAAAAACAAATCTTCTTGAAAAATAGAAAAAAAATTTAAATTTGAGATCAAAACATTCTTATTCTAAAACAAAAAAGTTTAGGTAAGTAATTTTAACATATTTATGCTCAAAAATATAAAAAATTTAAAAAAAATATATACAAAATTAATCAATTAAGCACAATCAGGGCAGAAACTAGTTTCGTGATCGGGTAAACCCTTTTTTCACTTTTACAAACTTTACATGTACGGTCTTGAGCTCTGCCACAAAAACTACCCCAACCCCCTCCCTTACGGGCATTGATTGTTAAAAAGGAATGCCTCAATACCAAAAAAATGCTGCTCTTGTTTTATCGTCTTTGGCAAAGTTCTGCGATATTCTTACTCTATCAGTGGTCGTATAAATTAAAAAAACCCAAATTCCTGCAAATATTTTCAAACAATTTTGCTTCGGGGTTTTGATATAATATATAACAAAATTTACCAGCCCTATTGAAAAATTAAAAAATAGTGTAAACCCACCGGCACTCTTTCAGGGTATTTGTGTGATTATAATATTTATTTTTCCGTTTTTTTATCCCAGAATCGGCATCGATCTGTTTATCATTTGGAGGATAATAACAATAATACTACCTTTTACGCTTTGGATTAACTACTGAACACTCGGTTAAACCCAAACAAAAATCGGTAACTTTTTCCGTTTTTTTTGAAACATCTGGTATCTCGGATTTTTTTTTTAAGTTTCCAAATTGTTATTTTTCTTTATAACTGTTTCGATTTCCGGTGAAATTGCCATATCACGTTATGCCCGAAACATACAGAGGCTGTAAAACGATGTACGTTGGGGACTTTATTTGTTTAAATGGACCTCGGTTGCAAACCCTATATTTAAAGTTATAACGTACGGATATTTTCATCAACCTTTATGATTTATGTTTCCCCCGGGTTTTTTGGAAACACATAACAAAACCCAAAGCCCTAAACATAACTCCCATCAATGGTGAGTTCTCCAGGACTATAATTTTTTTGGCAATCTTGTTTCATAATATCAGTAATTGACGTGAATTTTGGCGTTTATGCTGCCCAAGGGGTCGGTTGACGGTCTAAAATATTATAGGACCTAGTCCTTGACTAGGACAAACACTTATATCGTATCACCGAGACTTATAAGTCCAATTCGAAAAGGAAATATATCCAATCACTTTAAAATTTTCCCCATCTTGTTCGGTATTGGGAAATTTGGGGGGTTTGGGAAAAAAGACGTTATGTTCAATTGGCTTAACCTCCTCTTCACTCTCCAAAAATGCGTTATTTTCATCAGTTTCTTCAAGCATTGTTGAATTTGTTGGATTGATTTTCCCGCCATCAAAATGAAAAAAAAACAACATTGTTCAAATTATTAAAAAAAAAGAATAAAAAACCAAAAAAATTAGCTCTTAGTCAAAAATTATTTCACTTATAATTTTTTTCAAATAAATATTAATTTGTATTATAAAAAAAAACACTTACCTCCTTTTAAAAATCACGGGAAAAAAATGGTGGAAGAACACACGGGTGATTATTACCCCCCCTAAATTTTAAAAGGTTTTTTTCTCAGACGTCTGTGAATTGTCACCCCCGCGTGCGTTTTGTGTTAAGCCCCCGTTATTTCACCTCTTGCGGGGGTTCCACTCTTAAAAGGTCACTGCCTTATATATAGTACGTATGACCCCCTGTTTCATTTCATTAAGTGATTCGAATTTTGGTGTAAAATTGTTCAGTGGGGAGGTTTTTGTAACCGGGGTTTTTATGCCCCCGGACCAAATTTTTTCCCCCTTTCCCCCTTGTAATTTACTTATTACTTAAAACGGTTGGAGTCATCACTAACCGAAACGTTGTTAAATTATAAGTAAAGACAATGGAAGCCCCAAATTTTTTTGTTTTGAGGTTAAAAAAAAAAAACTTTTTTGAAAGTTTCCCTCAATTTCTTTGAGCATAACGAAAAAACAAATGAACTTTAAAAAAATTAAAAAAAAAAAAAAATTTTTTTTTTTAAAACCCATTTATTTTTATTTTGAATAAAAAGGCTATTGTTTCTTTTTTTAAAAAAATAGTTTGCTGGTTTTCTTAGGTTTAAAATATGCAAGTTTTTAAATAAAAAATTAATTGATCAAAATCAGCATTACCTTGGAAAAAAAATTTTTTGTTTTTGTTTTACACATTAAATATTGATATTAGGGCCTTTTTTTAAATCAAAACTTTAAAAGAAATATAACCATAAAAAAATTAAAGGCAGGATTTAAATATTTTGGGGCTTTTTTAAATTGAAACTTCGGGGAAAAAAATTTATAATACTTTGAGGAAACATTATTTTCTATAGAAATTTCTGCCGTTCAAAAAACCGACACTCTAAGATTTGGCGGCATTATTTCAAAAAATAATTCGGAATCTTCGGAACGATAAAACAAAATTGTGTCGACTTTCACTGGCGCGGCGGAGATGTATAAAAAAAAAAAAAAATTATTGGGCAACCAAAATTTACAAATTAACAGTTAAATACAACGGCATAGGTTTCTTCATGTTTGGGTGGCATGTTGGGCAATAAAAAGGTTTTTTTGGCCAATTTTTTTAAAAATCTCAAATAGGGCTGGTATCACATTTTCCTTAAAATGAGTTTGAAAACCTGTTAAGACATCCCTCTTCAGCAATACAGGAACCTTCCTGGCGCCAGAAGGGGCTCCCCCCCGCAATTTGGACCATCTCAATCTCAACGATAAATTTTTGGATTGAAGGGTTGGACCTTGATGGCCTCCCAATAGCCCCATTTAAATCCTTTTGATCTATTTTGTGGGTTACTTTAAAATTAAATTTTTATTTAACCAGAAAATATAAAACATGCCAAGACAAAATTTAATGAAATTTTTTTTAAAAGGAACCGGGTCGATTTTGCCCTCAATCGTAAATCAAGGAAAAACATTTTAAAAATTAATCGAAAAATTAAAATGAAAAAAATATTTGACAACTCAAAAAAAAAAAAATGTTGATTTTCATCCCAAAAAAAAATTCCATATTCTAAACAATTACCAAAAATAATTCTTTTAAAATAAAATTTTGGTTCTTGATTACTTTTGTCATAAATTTTGTTTTTTTTTTTAAAAAACAAATAACTATAAATTGTATATCAATAATTAAATAATTTTATTTAAAAAAAAAACAATTTTGGGTTATATTTTTTTTAAATGTAACTGATAAAAAAAAATTGGGGGAAACCCTGGATTTTTAAAATTCTGCAAAACCTTTTCCCCTTTTTTTTATCTTTACTAACAAACCAGATAGAGAGGTCTTTCTGAAATCATCAAAATTTAAAAAAAACCCCACCCCTTTAGAAAATAATTAACGCGATCTGTTTTTATCGTTCGTTGTTTCAAAAATCGAACTTAAGAATGGCAATCGGTTTCTTATTTCTTTAGTATTTCCAAACTTACTGTAAATCTTTGAAAACCTCCTCCGTACATTTTTTTTTTTTTTGGGACAGTCCACGGGCTGTCCAAAATACTAACTACCGTGGGTGTCTTCAGTGTGGGAGGGGTTTGTTCACACGGGACTTAAATTTTTGGAGACTGGGAGGAAAGGAAAAAACTTCTGCGGGCAGCAGGTTCCATAGTCTTGACTCTCTAGAGATAAAGGAACAGAAGAAAGCGGGAAGTTCGGGGCCTCCCCTAACTGGGAAAAGGATGCTAAAGTTGCACTGTTGCTCTGTTGGGAGCTGCCAGAGAAGGAATTATCTGGCCCTCCTCTGAGCAAAAACCGTGAAAATACCTATAGAAGAGCGACAGATCCCTATAGCTCGACGGTGGGCAAGAAAGGAAATCTTTCGGGGGAGAGTTGGATCTTTAATAAGACGAACGGCTCTTTTTGAATGGAGCCCAGAATGCTAAGTGTTGAGGGGACGCCATTCCCCAGACATGAAAAATATTCTAGAGAGGGTCTGATTTGGGATACATACAGAGTGTACAAATTGGAAGAAGAGAAATATTTTCTGGCTCGGAAGAGAAATCAATCTTTTTTGAAGCTGCCGAATATGGATAAAATGTGTTTGTGCCAGTTGGGTTGAGGAACATGACTGTTTTTTCGAGGCATTAAACTGAAAAAATTTTTGGCGCTCAACCCAAGATAAGTTTGAGGTCTTGTGAAAGAGATATCTGCATTAACCTGCGCTTGTTTTCGAAATCAGGATTACACGGTGGCTTAAGAAATTGAATACTAGAGTGGGGGACTATCGTCAGCAAAACTATGAATGGGATTGATTGTGGAAGAAGAAGATCGTTAATTGTACAAGAAACAGCGTGGGTGCCAGCACTGAGCTCTGGGGCCCCCCAGCATTAATTTGGTAAACTGGAGGAATGACCATCTACACTAACTGATATACGTCGATTAGAAAGAAAACTGGAAAGCCAAGAGCAAAGCTTAGGTGGAAGACCGTAAGAAGGAAGTTTGTTAAGGCCCATCATGCCAGACCTGATCAAAGCTTTGGATATGTCAAGAGCAACGATCTGGGATTCACCAAGAAACTCAAGGGACTTGTTCCAGTTGTGTGAGAAAAAGGAAAGAAGATCACTGTGGATCTACTGTGACGGAATCCAAATTGTCTATCATGTAAGATCTTATGTTTTCCAGATACTTTAAAATTTGGGAATTAATGAATTTTCCATTACTTTGAAAACAACTGAAGGAAGAGATATAGGTCTATAGTTGAAAGGGAGACTTTTGGATCCTTTTTTGGGGACAGGTTGTACACGTGCAGCTTTCCAACTCCCCGGGGAAAATGCCCGTGTCGTAAAAATTCGAAAGAGGCGAGTTAAGATGGGTGCAAGCTCGGGAGCCATTTTTTAAGACGATTGCTGGTATGCCATCCAGCCCAGACGTTTTTTTAGTATTAAGAGAAGAAAGAATACTTGATCTGTTTAATTTTAAAAAAATTATATCGGACATTTATGAGAAACAGGGACAACTGTTGGATGGGGAAGATTAGTAGGAGGATCAAAGTGTAGAATTGGCAGCAAATTGTTTGGCAAATAGTTCGGCTTTTCTTTGGAGGTAGGACAATTCCATCTTCAGAGATTAGGGGTGGAAAAGAATTTGTGCAAAAATTCTGACTAATATTTTTTGGGAAAGGACCAAAAGCTCTACTGCCATTTGAGCAAAGAGAACTTTATCTTTTATTCGATTGTTAAAATGGTCTTTTGCTTCTGAGATAGTCTGATTATACTGATTTCTCGCTTCGATGCTAGCCTGTCGATTTTCGGGACTGGGGTTTTGAAGAAACTTTTGTGGGCTTGAATTTTTAAAGTCTGGCTTTGTCACAGGATTTAGAAAACCCGGTTTGTGTTTGAAGTTATGGGGTTCTTTTTGGGGTGGGAATATAGGTCTCAATGCCTAGTTGAATAGTTTCGGTAATTTGTTTACAAATTTCGGAAGGATCGAAAGTAGAAAAGCAGGTAGGATCCCAAGGGTAGCTGGCAAAGAAATCTCTCCCGACCATCCCGGGCGCCGAATTTAGTGCCAGACGGTTCGTGGAGGCATGCATTCAGTTGCCTCAAAATGAGTGGAGTAAGATACGGTGACCAAACCATTTCAGAGCGACCAAGGGGAGCAGTTACTGATGCTTGATAGAGTTCGGGGGTGTAAGTAAGAAAATCTGGGGGTTAGAATTTTGGGTGGGAACCCTAGGAAAGTAGGTAGGTTCCATAATTAGATTGGTGAACGAGTTGCTGATTGCAAAATTTTCTGCTGCTCTGCCTTGTGTTGTTTTTGTGGATCCTAGCCAATCCTTATTATAAAACATTAAAATCCCCAGAACGATTACTTCGGCCAATGGAAACTGGGAAATAATATTGTCGATCTTTATTGAAAGGAAATCAAGGAAACTCGTTGTAGGAATTGTCGGACGGGGACCGGTATATACAGCAGATAAATTTGGTAGAAGATCTGAAAGAAAGTTTAAGCCAAAGAATATCAGGCCTACCCGATTCGAGGTTAAAAACCCTAGCACAAGCCAGGTCGTTGCGAACGTACATACATTTAATGGTTTGCTCATGAATGTATGTACTACGTACGTCCTATGTATGCTACAAAAAATGTATTACATTAAAAAACATACTTAGCATGACAGTTACATTCATAAGAGGGTGGCCTCAAATCGAGCAACGTAGGCCTGCTACCTAACCTTTTTAATTGATTGATTGATTGTTCCGTTTTTTGGCTTTGATTTCTTCCAGGAAATCGTTTGCCAGCTCTTCCCTTTCCAGACACGCGTTGCGGGCAACGTGAGCTTTCCCGGGCTTCCGAATTTATCACAAAACTTAAAATTTTATTATCTGTGCAAGGCACAAAAAATGGAAGTCCGACCAGAAAACTGCTACTGGTATCACGCATAACCGCTTTCTGTCAGTACTGCTCCTTCCTGCTGCTGAGTGCGCAACCATCTGCCGCCATTAGGAAAATTCCTCGTGCGTGGGGCTCTCAGAAAAAAAACAGGTATAGGAATCTTCGTTCACAGCCTTAGCCCCAGAAGAAGGACTCCATCGTTTGGCTACAGTTTTCCTTGATCCCCGATGGTAAAAGCTGTTATAAGGGGCCTTCAGCCGCCTTTCCGGAAAAAACTAGGGTTTTCTTATCGCGAGCACTTCACTCACTACACGACTAAACACTACCAAAAACAATATAATAAAAAAATCAAAAAACCCAAAAAATATCAACTCTGTACACAAATATTTTCAACTGTAAAAATAACCCCATATAAAAAAATTCGACGGGCCCCCTCTGTCCACAGTTGAGAATGCTAATAACTTTTAGAGTTACCCGACAGGGCCCAAAAAAAAGCCACCCTTTTTTTCACCCTCACGTCTTGGACTTTTGCTATCCCCATTCTCGACGATGTCATAACCCCTTTAGATTCATAGACTCTGGTTTAAGGCTTTCCAACAATTTAGAAAATATTTTACTCCGCCTATGTTTTATAAGGAAGAAAAAGAAATATAGCAAAGTTTTTTGTGGCGCTATCTCTTGTCAAATACGGTAACTACTATGACTTTACAGATTTCTATTTCGGAGAAACACGTTTTATATTATCGAAATAGCAACAGTATAAATATAATCCAGAATTCATGAAAATAATAATTGGTAACACTTTTATACTTAAAATATTAGATAACTTTTTAAATTCTTAGTTATTTGCCCTTTCTGAATTTATCCAACGTTTTTTTTTTAAGTTAAATTTTAGCGCCCTCTTTGGTATTCTTTTACACAACAAATGACAGGTATTTGTCAGATGTCATTTTTGGTTTTGCGCTTTTTGTGGTGAGAGTTTGTAAATGTGGTGTTCTTTTGGTGTTTTATATCGAAAAACTAGGATATAACAGTAAGTAAATATTCAATAGGCCCTCCGAATGCATGCTTTCTAATTAATACCGGCTTTTTATAATATTTTGTATGCCCCAAGAAAATTTAAAAATCTCTTTCTACAAACTTTGGTTACTTTTTTGCAAACTAAGAATAGTACTTCGTAATTTACTTTTAAAAGCCTTAGATTTTATTTAGTTAGGACCATTTTGTAACCTTTTTTTATTATTTTTTCATGAGTTCCGATTTTGGGGTTAGTTTGCCAGTTGTTTTGATAGGAATAAACTTGCATCTTTATGTTTATAACATGTCAATTTCTTACTTATATTTTATTTGTTTCAGCACTAGAATTAAGGGCATGATTGATTATTTTTGAGGGAATCGAGTGTACAAAGTTAGTAAGTAAAATGGCAACTTTACCTTTGGGTCAACAAGCTGCTGCCGCGCTGCTTGACTTTAACCAAAAGTTGGATATAAATCTTCTCGATAGTGTGGTTGTTAGTATGTATGCAGGAAATGGGGAAACACAGAGGATTGCACAAGAGGTATTGACTACATTGAAAGAACATCCTGATGCATGGACACGAGTTGATACTATTTTGGAATTTTCAAGTAATCAACAAACCAAGTACTTTGCCTTACAAATTTTGGAGCAAGTTATTAAAACGCGTTGGAAAATATTACCCAGAAATCAGTGTGAAGGCATTAAAAAGTATATAGTATCTCTTATAATTAAGACCAGTTCAGAACCTGAATCACTTGAAGCTAATAGAACCTATTTAAACAAGTTAAATATGATTTTAGTGCAAGTATTAAAACGAGAATGGCCTAAAAACTGGGAAAGCTTTATACCTGATATTGTAGGGGCCAGTAAAACAAATGAGAGCCTATGTCAAAATAACATGATTATTTTAAAGCTGCTCAGTGAAGAGTTATTTGACTTTTCCGCAGGGCAGATTACACAAACTAAAGCAAAACATCTTAAAGACACAATGTGTTCTGAGTTTTCAGCAATTTTCCATTTATGTCAGTTTGTTCTCGAAAACTCCCAAAATCCTCCATTAGTTAATGCAACTTTAGAAACATTGCTTCGATTTCTTAATTGGATTCCACTGGGTTACATATTTGAAACTAAGCTCATAAGCACTTTAACATTCAAATTTCTTCCAGTACCCATGTTTCGAAATGTAACTCTGAAATGTTTGACTGAAATAGCAGGAGTCACAGTCAGTAATTATGACGATATGTTTTTAAACTTGTTTAGTCAAACCATGGCGCAACTAGAGATCATGTTGCCTCTTACTACAGATATAAAAGCAGCCTATGCATGTGGTCAAGACCAAGAACAAAACTTTATTCAGAACTTGGCATTATTTTTATGCACATTTTTGAAAGAGCATGGAAGTATCGCAGAAAGTCAAGAGGTACTCTTGAGAAATGCTTTAAGGTATCTTGTGCTGATTTCTGAGGTAGAAGAGGTAGAAATATTTAAAATTTGTCTGGAATACTGGAACAGTTTGGCTTCTGAACTATACCGTGATGCAGAACTACAGCACATGGTTGCAGGAGCTCCTCTGTTTTATACCAACAATCGAAGAGCCCTATATCAGGAAGTTTTAAACAAGGTTCGTTACATCATGATCTCTCGTATGGCTAAACCTGAAGAGGTGTTAGTTGTTGAGAATGACAATGGTGAGGTAGTTAGGGAATTTATGAAAGACACTGATTCCATTAACCTATACAAAAACATGAGAGAGACTCTTGTTTATTTAACCCACTTGGACTATGCTAATACTGAGAGAATTATGACTACTAAGCTCCAAAATCAGGTTGATGGAACTGAATGGTCATGGAAAAACCTGAACACTCTGTGTTGGGCTATTGGAAGTATTTCTGGTGCTATGCATGAAGAAGATGAAAAGAGATTTTTGGTTACTGTTATTAAAGATTTACTTTTGTTATGTGAACATAAGCGTGGCAAGGATAATAAAGCTATTATTGCCTCAAATATTATGTATGTTGTCGGTCAATATCCAAGATTTTTAAGAGCACATTGGAAGTTTTTAAAGACGGTCGTCAATAAGTTGTTTGAATTTATGCATGAGACTCATGATGGGGTACAAGATATGGCCTGTGATACCTTTATCAAGATTGCTCTTAAATGTAGAAGACATTTTGTTACTACTCAGATTGGTGAATCTTGTCCATTTATTGAAGATATTCTGGCATCAATATCTACTATAATATGTGATCTACAACAGCAGCAGGTTCACACGTTTTATGAAGCTGTTGGTTACATGATTTCTGCTCAAGTGGACCAAGCCACACAAGAAGCTTTAATTGAGAAATATATGCTGTTACCTAATCAGGTAGGTGAATTGTTAAAATAACTAACCACTGACAAATTGATTGCAGTCCCGTATTTTATAAGAAGGTGGACATTTTGCTCATTTACTTTAAGGTCGAAATTGTTTATTTTTTATTTTTGGTTTTTATTTTATGTTGTCCATGGATAGCTTTTAGAATGAGTTAATGTGGTTTTTATTTTTTTTTCAAAACGAAGCCAGATATGAAGAAAACACAGGAAAGTAAAAAGTTGTATTTTTAGTTGCTTAATCTTAAAAAATATAAAAACTATAAGAAAAAGTCATTGGTGTACTTTTTTCGTCAATAATATGGCTGTGGTGCCCACTGAGACGCCACTCGAGCTAATAATTTCAATCTAGTTAGGCCTAAATAAGCACCTTATTACTTCAAATAACTGCACCAAATTTCGACCAAATCGGTTTTAGGATATTTATGGTATTTTATAAATACCGTTTTTTTCTTTAAACTTCAACGCCCTGTATCTCAGAAACGAAGCAACTCCGGACATATGTTCATAGGAACTTTTTTTCTTAAAACGACCTAGCCAATCACCCTCTGAAGTTTCGTACCGTAGTTAGGAAACACCCTGTATTTATTACTCTATATAGTGACTTTGTTTTTAAGCTTATCTTTCACAACTTTTACCCAAATTTAGTGGTAGTCATTACAATAGTATTTCAGGAACCACAGAATCACAATTTTTTTTTAAACAGTGATTGTATTGAGTTTTATTAGTTGCTTGTGTGTCCTGTAGGTAATTTAGATAAAATTCTTTTTTCTTTCTTAGCCAATGCTTTTTATGTTTTTTGCAATAACTCTGAATGAAGAAAATGCTAAAGTTAACTCTGTAGGTAGCATACCTACAAGGAATAATTAGAATAGTAATTTTTAAAAAAGAAATGGATGGATTTAGAATAATTTTTTACTTTACTACCGTTTTTTCAGAAAAACATCAATTTAGTTTAAGGAAAACCATTTTTATAATTCGGAGACATTGGATATTTTATTTTTTAATAAGTGTTATTGAGTGTATTTTGCAAAATGGCAGTTATTTTGCAAAATGCTCTCATAATAAATATATTTTTTAAATACATTTACTTTCAATATTTACTCATTGGTTTATTATTACAATATCAGAAATAACAATATTTTTTTGGCAAAGGGGTTCATACACTAAAAAATGTTTGAGAGTGAAAAAATATTTTAAATCCCTCCCAGTTACCATCTAAAATCTAGGTCATCAAAATGTTAATATAGAAAACTTTTATAAAGATCCATTACTTTATTTCTTTAAACTTAAGACTCTTACAGTTTTTTAATAGATTCTGAATATTCAATATTTTTAGGTGTGGGATGATATCATCAGCCAGGCTAGCAAAAACGTGGATATTTTAAAAGAAATTGAGGTTGTCAAACAGCTTGCTAGTATACTGAAAACAAATGTCAGAGCATGTAAAGCATTGAATCATGCCTATGTGCTGCAGCTTGGCCGCATTTACTTGGATATGTTAAATGTTTACAAAGTAAGTATTTGTAAATCTGTACTGGCGATTTAAACATTTGATGTTTTAATTTGATTGTTGTTACGGTTCTGTTGCCTCTGCTGTTTGTAAATTGTTCAATTTATAAACCTAATGTTGCCGTTCCTTACCTTTAAAGTTTGACTGTCAGTGTCAATACTGTTAGTTGTCATTGTACCCATTTAACTTTTGTTAATCTTAATGTACTCTTTGCTTTATGTTTATTAAAAATAATATAAAATGAAGGTAATAAAGCCTGAAAATATTAAATATTACAACAAATTAACACCACATGATTATGACATGATGCAAAGAAGGAATCCTATACATATGAAATAAAAAACGTATTTTTTTGTTAGATTACTGGTATGTTAAAGAAACCTATAAAATGATGAAAAAATTAAAATAAAAATTTATATTATTTGCTGTTTAATTGAAGGTCCAAATTTTTTACCATTTTTTTAACAGTATTGACCCCAAAAAAATTATTAATATATGATATCTTCAAATTTATGGGCATTTCTCTCTAAACTGGGCAACTTTAAGCCTATTTTCGTCCTGACAGTCCCCTAGTTAGTTTTTTTCATAGAATATTAGTTTTATTTAATTATTATCATTGGCAAACTTAAAAAGCATACGAAGCACAATGTAGAAATAAAGGTTAATTGTATAAAATGTTATTGAGGTAGTTTTAAATAAGAGCCAGGGGACTATGCGTAAAAACTGGGGACAAAATAAACATTAGTATTTTTAGAGGCATTATTCAATTAAAAAAAAAAAAATTCCTCTGATAATGATGGTAAAAAGTTCATTAGATTTCAAATATTATAAATATGATTTTTTTAATATTTGTGAGTTAAACACCTTTTCTTACCAGGGGACTGTCTTTGGGGACATGCAGGGGACTGTTCTTTGAGCATTATAAAAACGTTTTTGATGTAATAAACTTTATTTTAATGGATATTGTACGATGGGCCGCGGTAAATTAGGTGATTATCGTTTTAAGTTATGTACAAATTATAAAATTAACTATTATTTCATATTATATCGGCCGCGGACAGTGAGTTGTCCAGCTTAGAGAGAAATACCCTTATATATAAAGAGAAACCTCTGAAAGTATAAGCCTAATCGGTCAATAACTTTTTAAATTACAGCATGAGCAGTTTTTAAAAAGACAGTTTCGAAATAATCACGTTTAAAGATTTGTTGCACTCCGACTACCTCATTAGTGACGGTATGCGGACGCTGACGTTTTAGACAATATCTCCATAAATATTTAATATTTAACTTTCTTCTTATTACAATATATTTTCAACATATTATATATTCCAAATATAAATTACATATTTTTTTAGGTTATGTCTGAAAACATAACTGCAGCTATAACATTAAACGGAGAAGCAGTGACCAAACAGCCACTCATCAAGGCAATGAGGGTGGTTAAAAAAGAAACACTGAAACTTATAGCAGACTGGATTTCGAGATCGAATGACAATACAATGGTTTTGGAAAATTTTATTCCTCCATTTTTAGATGCCGTTTTGTTGGACTACCAGAGGACTGCTGTGCCTTGTGCAAGGGAGCCTGAAGTACTCAGTGCCATTGCCACGATAGTTAATAAGTTGGAAGGGCATATAACAATGGAGGTAGGTTTTAGACTTAGCTTACTCACATTATAAAATGTTAGTAAACGAAACAGTCAATGTATTTAAGAGTTTAAAAACATTGTATAAGTAAGCTTTGATGGTAGACTTGAAAATTGTGTTTAAAAATCTAAGATTCAAATGCTTTAGGGTTAGGAAAAACAATCGGCACAATCGGGAATTTTGAAAAACTAATTTTATTGTGAACCTTGTATAAAAATAATAAAAATTGAGTGTTCAATATTGGAATAAAATACAAATAAAGCTAAAAACATTTTTTTGTTATCTTTCAGGTACCCAAAATATTTGATGCTGTGTTTGAATGCACTTTGGAGATGATTAATAAGGACTTTGAAGAGTATCCTGAACACAGAACAAATTTCTTCTTACTTTTGCAAGCAGTTAATAATCATTGTTTTGCTGCGTTCCTAAATATTCCTCCTACACAATTTAAGGTATATATAACTTTGACTGCTTTCTTAGTTCCTAATAATATTGGAAATTGTCTTTTTCCTGCTAAAGGTAGTTCACTCGGACAGTTGTATACAAAACTATCGCCTTATAGTAAGTAAAGCCCGGCCCGTCCACAAATGAAATTGGGATAAACATCTTTTATCTTCATCTCTTCCATGCCATCCGCGCCGAACTCGCCCATCTCCCTATAACAAAAATTGATTGTTGAACGGGCCGGGACTAGAACCAGAACGGATTATTATATTTTTTCCTATTTTAGTTTAATTCATATGGCAGTATTTTGAATGGAGTTCAAATTTAGCGCTGTTCCAAATAAGATTAAATAAGCTTTACCAAAAGTTAGAGGTTCTCAATGCTTGAAACTATTATATTTGTAGCTGACAGTAGGTAGGTAGGTTTAAAGTGAGTTGACTTTTTACGCCCTCTACTGCGACCGCTCGGTCTATTGTGGCTTACACCTTTGACACTTTTTACACGTGTCGCTACCGGACACGAGCACAATATGTGTTCTGGTGTCCCTGTCTCCTGGAGAGTATGACAAGCAGACAGTTAGATCCGTCATACCCTCCTCTCCCGGTCTAGTGACGTGCGTAGCTACCAGGTCCTTGTTACAGGAACCAGATATTCTTTCTAAGGCCGCATCTCCGGCCTTACCCTATAAAAACGGTCCTATCCGCTTTCTGTTTAAAGACAGGGAACCCTTTTACCTATAAAGGCGGTTCTGTCCGCCTTCTGTTTGGATTCAGGGATCCCTTCCTAAACACCTGTTTGTTTGGGATGGATTAGCCCTTCCCCATGAAACAGGCGCCGGTGACTTTAGAGGCTCCTTTCGAAACGGATTCACCCGTTTCGGTCGGCGCAACTTGGTCTGCTTGTGACCTTTAGTGGCACCTCTCGAAACGGATTTATCCGTTTCGGTCGGCGCACCTTTGTCACTTTTTTCCTATGAAAGCGGTTCTGTTCGCTTTCTGTTTGGAACTAGGGAAGTAATAATCCACAATGGCAGAGTCCCGCATTACCGCAGTAAGGCTAGATACTCTGAGAGGTCGCCCTGTATCTCAGAGGCACCGTTGGAGACACCTGTTTAAGGCACAGGATGTCATTCACTCATCAGCACGGTATGCTAACACCTTGAGTTAAGCCTTGTGTTCATCTTAGCTTCGGATCCCGTTCCATACGCTAGCCAAAAGAGTTGCCGATAACCAGCAACTCAAGCGCATGTTCCAAAAGATCCTAGTGGGCCCAACCACGACAACGACGTGTGAACACAGCGGTAGGGTAGCTGACGGTACACACAACACATAAGTTCTATTCGTTATTCAGTAATATTTTACACTTTTCGGACCCACCTAGTCCTAAAATACACCTTCCAGAATGGCGATTACGTAAAAAAGAGTAAAATATTGTACACTATTTCTTATTAACAAACAGACCTAGTAAACTTTTAAAAATTAATATCTTTTTAAAAAAACGGTCAAAAATTTTAGTTTTTTTTAATTTTCTAATACTCTGATTTATATTGCATTAGATTTTAAAAAATATCGTAAGAATCGTTTTCGGGATATTCCGAAATAAATGCATGGCTTTCATACATGATAGACATCGACAATTTTTATTATGCATAATTTGATTGTTAATATCTTGCTTTACAGAGATTTTTTTCTTTTAGTCAGGTAAAAGACACTTTTATTAACCATAATATATTTCAATTTCATTTCATTCCTAAGAAAAGTCGTTTTACGAGTGAACTATCTTTACAGAAAGTGTCAGAATTTCACGTTTTATAAATAGAATATTTATTAAACATAAATCTTATTTTCAGTTGGTTTTGGACAGTATTATTTGGGCATTCAAGCATACAATGAGGAACGTAGCGGATACAGGTCTCCAAATTTTGCTAAAATTATTACAGAATATAGAGCAACACGAGGCCGCGGCTCCCAGCTTCTACCAAACCTATTTGACTGATATTTTACAGCATGTCTTTTCTGTGGTTACTGACACATCGCATACGGCCAGCCTGTCTATGCATGCAACTATTTTGGCATATATTTTTTCTTTGGTGAGTAATATCAGATGATATATTAAATAACATTTAAATTCTTTCCAAATATGTACAGGGTACTTTAATGAGAACTGAACAGTTTGTGTGAAATAGCCCTCTTGTGTAGTTTTTGTAGATTCTGAAAAATACTTAAGAAAATAATTTAAAATAATAGAGGAAATAACATTAATACTTTCTTAATACCTTTTTTATTCTTTTTTAAAAGCTTCTTAATTGCATTGCAATAAAAATAATTTTATATTCGTTTTTATTAACAACAGAATTAATATAAATCATATAAGGAATTTGCTATTTAAATTAAAAAATAAAAAAAGGGTAATTGTTGCTCCTTTCCGAATTTGACCAAGTTTGGTATACGGGGTTTTTTTGGGGTGCTGATTACGAATCTGAAAAAATATTTTTTCAGCAACGTTTCATTTTTGAGATATTCATCATCAAAATTGAAAATCAAACTAACCCCATTTTTACTATATTCCCCCTCCTTTTTTAACACAATTTTTGATTTATACACTTAAAGTGGCACACAATATTTTATAAACACCTTTTAACCTTGTATTTTTATTTATTTTACACTTTTTTTTTCAATAAATTGCCAACTTTTAAGTTTAAAGACTGCAGCCATATTTGCTAATAAAATCCTTAGTTTATACATGGTTGCGGTCATGTTGCGGCGTGTGAAAGTGGAGGTTGCAATTAAATGGAAAAATGATGTAAAATAAATATAAATACAAGGTTTTAAAAGGTGTTTGTGAAATATTGTGTGCCAATTTAGTGTAAAAATTAAGAATTCTGTGCAAAAAGAAGGAGGAATAGTGTAAATAAGGTTTGTGTGATTGTCAACTTTGATGATGAATATCTTGAAAGCAAAACGTTGTGAAAAAATATTTTTTCAGATTCGTAATCAGCGCCCCAAAAAAAACCCGTATACCAAATTTGGTCACAATTGGAGAAGAGGCAAATTTCGAGACAATTCCCATATAAAGTTTTTTGATAAACATCTGTAATGTAAAAATACAAAAATTGCTATTGAAAATAACATTTTTTTCCCACCAAATTTCTTATTGTGAATCGTATTTTCTACAAAAGCAAACACTTTTATTTAGAGTGACAATTTATCCTGTCTTTGTCTTTTGTCTTACAAAATATAAAAACTTTTTTTGAGAAATTATTTGTGTGTCACTTTCATGCACTTCTTTACAATTACTCTAAAGAAATTGAATCTTCCAACTTTGTGTGCGCCCTAATAGGCTATTTAAAAAAAATGTTTGTCAAAAATAAAGGTTTAATAGGTAAACAATATGATTCTAAGCTTTGAATTTTTACGCAAATATCTTCCTGTGTCATGGCGTCCCTCGTGACGTCACTTCCTTCGAAACAGTAACCATTAGGTGACACACAAATTTCATATTTTTGTATTTTATTTAACCAATGAATTCTAAAGTGTATAAGTCTTAAGACGCGTTTACACCAAAGTTGACAAAAGATTTTTTGTAGAAAAATAAAAGTGCTCTTCTCAAATTTAGAGAAACAAGTGGAAATCTTCTCGCCAAAGAATCGACGCGAAAGGTTTAGGCAGTAGTACTTCAGTTCTCCACTAGTTTTCTACAAGTTGCTTGCGCAAAGCGCGCAGCAACAAATCTTCCACTTTTAGTTGTCAACTTTCTTTGATCTTTAAGCCACGTCTAAGTCTTCCAGTAAGTTTTCCACAAGTTGCGGCAATTTGTTGCTTTTTCTACAAAATTCAGCAACTTTTTCTGTGTTCCACCTGTAGAGAGACAAATCTTCCACTAAATTCTGATTTCCCGCAGAGTGTCGGTAAATATCAAAGAAAGTTGACAACTAAAAGTGGAAGACTTGTTGCTGCTCGCTTTGCGCAAGCAACTTGTAGAAAACTAGTGGAGAACTACTGTCTAAACCTTTCGCGCCCATTCTTTGTCAATAAGTTTTCCACTTGTTGCTCTAAATTTGAGAAGAGCAAATTTTAGTTTTCTACAAAAAAATCTTCCACTTGTTGCTCCAATTTAAGAAGAGCAACTTTTAGTTTTCTACAAACAATCTTTTATCAACTTTTAGTTGTCAACTTTGATGTAAACACGCGGGAAACCAAAATTTAGTGGAAGATTTGTCTCTTCAGAAGTGGAAGACAAAAAAAGTTGCTGTATTTTGTAGAAAAAGCAACAAATTGCCGAAACTTGTGGAAAACTTAGTGGAAGACTTTGGTGTAAACGCGGCTTTAGGCGTTTCCTCTATGTTATAACTCATCAATAAAAACTCAGTTAACTTATTTATTTACTTTCCACATAATAATCTAGTCGAGAAGTGTGTTTCCTACGAAAAATAGTTAGAAGGCTTTTTTTGGAGAATTAAATATTAAAAATTTTTAAAAAATTATGGTGTATTGCGAAAACTTCAAAGAATTTATTCCCGTTGAAAATTTAACTTTAAGTTTATTCTTCAACAAGTTAGACAATTTTTAATTAACAAAATTGTTTCGAACTTTCGTCTTCATCGTACATATATAAAAAAATTAAATAATTGTCGTATAAATTATTCGCGTCGTGGAGGCCTTCTTATATACATACATAACAAGATCACGCCATAAGAAGTAATAAAATTTTAATGCTTTGTTTATAATAATTTTATAACTTTCGCAATATTACTCTGATTTTTAGTTTTTTGTCAAAGTTATAAAATTATTATAAACAGAGGATTACAATTTTTTAAACCTTTATGGCGTTATCTTGTTAAGTATGTATATAAGAAGGACTTTACGAAGCAAAAAATATATTCTTTAAACCTAAATATATAAGGTTTATTCTGTGCAGAAATGCACGTGTTTTTTCATCTGTAATTTTTTTTTTCAAACCGATGGACGCTAAACAACAGCGAACCCTATAAATTCAATATATTAGAAATCTTTTGATATTTTCATCATGTCTATTCGTAGAATGTCTAAACTGTGAAACCTTCTACTTCTTAAGTTTATTCTTCAACAAGTTAGACAATTTTTAATTAACAAAATTGTGTGAATAAATTCTGACTTTTTGCACAGTGGACAACTTGTAATATATATTAAAACCTCCAAATGTTAAATTTTTATTTTAATAAAATACCTTATACTTTATAAAATTACACTTTGGTAATACTTACGCTTTAAGTATAGCTGCAAAATCTTTTAAAATTCAACATTATTTGTCCAAAGGATGTTTTTTTATTTATTTATATGTAGTTATTGTAATAATAATTTTAATTATCCCTCTTTTCTTATTTCTAGGTTGAATCAGGCAGAGTAAACTGCCAACTAGGTCCAACTCCTGACAATGTCCTGTACATACAAGAATTTACAGCATCATTGTTAAGGTCGGCCTTTCCACATCTCACAGATAACCAAATCAAAATCATGGTTCAGGGAATGTTTAACTTGGATCAAGATATACCTGCCTTTAAGGAACATCTACGAGATTTTCTGGTACAAATTAGGGTAAGTATTTGTTTTTAATTAGATTTTTTCCACAGAATCTTTATAATTTTGTCATGTTCTTCCATTTACCTTGGTGTTGCAGGTCCATAGGACCTGCTCTAGTCATTAGCAGCGTGTCTCGGTTACTCTTAAATTGATTAACAATAGTTATTAAAAAAAAATGTGGAAACTTTTAATACAACTCATTTTATAAAATTTTATTATTAAGGAAAATTGTAGTCTAGGAAAAAACCACCGAAATTAATTTTTTTTTAATCAACTTTACAATCATTAATAAAAATGTATACAGGGTGTAAAAAGTATGATGCTCAAACAAGAATTAGTTTAAAAAACAATAAATAAAATTTCAGTAGTTAAAATTCTATCAATGATGTATACTTTTTACATTAAACACACACATTACATTTTTTTGCAAAAGGCTAATTAAGCGTCGTTTGAGGCTAGGATCCACTCTATGTTGCCAAATGTACAGCAATGTAGGCAAACAAACTTAATGCGCCCGCTTATTAAATTTTGGTAATTTAAATAATATGACATTTATACCTTAAAGGTATTTTTTTAAATAAAAAACTGTTCACATAAACATTAGGACAAACACCACATTTTGAAAAATTGTTTTTGTTTGATTGCAAATAAAGAATAAAATGGATTTAAACTGTTTTAATTTAAAAAGTAATAATTTATTTTAATTATAATACTGTTTGCATTATTATGGTGTGAATATTAAATTCATAGACGTTTATTGCACAGTGGACCAACTTGTAAATAGTATATTAAAGTATAAGTGGGTATAATGGGGAATATAAGGTCTTTAAAACACGCGCGATTTTTCGAGCACGACGGCGTAGCCGGAATTCTCAAAATAGAGAAGGTGTTTTAGAGGCCAATTATCCACGAATACGCTTCGCTATTTTTTCTTTATTGCTCTTGAAATTATTGTTAGTAATATTATATTTGACGGTATAAAGTACTCCTGTCAAATTGATAATTTTGTTTCCTTAAAATGCCTGACGTGCCAAAGTTCAAGGTTAAAGAGTGGCAATGTCATCTTAGACTTCACATTTCGTGTGTTTTTGATTGATGTACCATGTAGACCGAGCGCTGGCGGCAGAAAAAAGAGACCGATTTTTTACAGGCTGCCTTTGATACGGGTGATATTTATAGCCACAAGCTATAGATAGATGCACCTATTAAGTTCCGCAACGTGTTACTTCATATATAAACATTAACTTTAATTAGCAAAAAAAAGATGCTTCTTAAATCAACTTTTTACAGTCTGCCAATTGTTGAAGCATAAGGCTAGATTGCCAAATCCACAAAAAAGTTGCAGGCAGACGAATAGTTCTAGAATAAAATACTGAGGTTTTCTGAGTAATTACAATTCACGCACATTACTCAATTGGGATTCTGGAAGTTTATTTCTTAACATCAATATTTTTCAAAATTCATTTTTAACAAATTATTTTCGTATAATATCTAAAAACAAAGTAACTGTTTTGTGTGTAAAATATTCATAAATTTACACACAAAAAAGCTTCAAGTTTACCCAATAATTCTGCAAATATTCCCCCACACCTTTGATGTAAAAAATGTATAATAATAATAAAAACAAAAAAAAAATAATTTAATTAATATTAATAAACATACCTAAATATATATTTAAATTTATTTGAGAAGTATTTTGAAGATTATTAAATTAAAAAAAAAGAAAGGTAGGGAGTGGAATCGAACCCCGAACTTCCGCAGGTTTCTGCTGTTTGCTTTTACAAAATAGTTGGCCATGGTAAAAGTACTTGACAGAATTTGTAAAATATTGCAAAAAAATCACACAAAAACAATGGATAATATAAGAAAATCTTATTAAAACAGTTTCGAAAGCTAATATATCACAAGTAGGCGCAAGTAGGCACAAGCAGGTGACGTCGTTATAAACTCGACCAATCAGGAGCGTTTGTGACAGCGTATGTGCCAAACGTTTAAAAAATACATTTTTATGTAGGGATTTTTAAATAAATAAATTATTATTTTCAACTTACGTTAATAAATAACCATTTTTAAACTACCTTTACAAATCGTCTGTCATTCAATAGTTTGTTTATTTATTACCTAAATATTGTTTGAAAACAATGGCAGACTGTAAAAAATTGTTAACCATTATAAGTTTTTTTACAAGTTTAACTCCGTCTGCCTACACTTTAAACTTCGTGAATTAGTATGCTAATAATTTAATATGAAATATTTATTGTAAAAGTTGTTATTTATTCAATAGTCAGACTGTAAAAAATTGTTCTTAAATACTGTGAAAAATTTGTTAATTAACTTTTATGCATCAATTTTTAAATATCAAGAAACAGTCTGCCTTGTGAAAATTCGTCAATCTCATGCACACATTAGTCTAAATTGTGCTTGGCAGACTGTAAAAAAGTGTTTTTAGTTACACGATTTTTTTGCGAACTAGCATTAGTATGCTTTACTCTTGTACTGGAGAAAACCGTCTGCCTGCAACTTTTTGTGGATTTGGCAATCTAGCCTTATGCTTCAACAATTGGCAGACTGTAAAAAGTTGATTTAAGAATCTTCTTTTTTTTGCTAATTAAAGTTAATGTTTATATATGAAGTAACACGTTGCGGAACTTAATAGGTGCATCTATCTATAGCATCAGTATGCTTTACTCTTGTACTGAAGAAAACCGTCTGCCTGCAACTTTTTTGTGGATTTGGCAATCTAGCCTTATGCTTCAACAATTGGCAGACTGTAAAAAGTTGATTTAAGAAGCATCTTTTTTTTGCTAATTAAAGTTAATGTTTATATGAAGTAACACGTTACGGAACTTAATAGGTGCATATATCTATGCTTGTGGCTATAAATATCACCCGTATCAAAGGCAGCCTGTAAAAAATCAGTCTCTTTTTTCTGCCGCGAGCGCTCGGTCTAATGGTAACCTTTAAAACACGCGGGTGTTTAAAAGTTGGATTTAAACACGCTTAGGCATTATTTAATTAAGCAAAATAGGGTACCAGTAAAAAAAAATTGAGAAATTAGACAATGTTTTTTAAAAGTTTACCATAACAAAAGTAATTTGTTTTATTTTTGTGTCATGTACATTAACTGTGGTCAAAGACAAGTCTCTAGAACGATACTTTCTAGCAATGTTTCAACCAGGGTTTTTGCGAAAACCTAAAAAGGAAATTAATATTTTAAACAAATAATTTAAGAATGGTAATGGACCCAACAGATTTTTTACATACTTTTATAACGGGCCTCATAGGTCTGGTAGAATAACGATTACATTCTGTTAAATAGAATTTTAATAATAAAAAAAGTTACAGGCCTTGGCCTAATTTGAAAAACCCTGGAAATATCATAGAATTTGGAACTTAGGTCAGAAATCCTGGAAAAGTGTAGCAACATAAAACTATGCTTACAATTTTTCAGATTTGTTATTTAACAAATCCATAAAATTTGTTCCATACCATTTAATTTTTCTAGTAAAAGACATAAATATAAATTTTCACAAACTATGGTACAAGTATAGTTCATTTCCAGCAAAATGAAAGAGTCGTATTAAAAGAAATGATTGATATGTTCAAAATTTATGACGTGGCTTATTAAAAATTTTGACCTGGAAAAGTCACAGAATTGCGACTGCTTGAAAGTCTGAACCCTGTGTCAATTTTGTTAAAAATATTTAATATTAAAATTTTATTATTCGCTCTTTGTCATATGACAGAGGGTTATGTTTGGCAACAAAAATCTGCGTACTGCTTATTACATGAGGCGCCTTAAATATATTTTTTTATATTATACTATTAAACCTCTTACTATTAGATGTTGATACTTGACATAAATTGTAGCATGTGTATCCTATGGCTTACCTCAACTTCTGTATCTATCTCTTAAAATCTCTTTTACCCTTATATTTTAGTAAACTAGATGTAGTTTGGCAGGCAGAATGACCTATGAATTGAATACCGGGTGTATTCTAACAAGTTTTCGACACAAACATTATCGTCAAAATAGTGTTTTACTTAATTCGTTAAAAAATAAGTATTTTTTTACATAAATTCTAAAAACTATCTTGTAGAACTAAGATTATCCGGTAGAAATTACCATAACGGAAAAATTTACTTTTTTTTTAGGAATACACTGGTGAAGACGACACAGATTTGTTCCTCGAGGAGCGTGAAAAGGCTCTACAAACGGCCCAGTCAGAGAAACGTCGAGTTCAACTTTCGGTACCGGGCATTCTCAATCCGCACGAAGTACCGGAAGAGATGCAAGATTAGCCCTTAACTACATCCCTTAATGTTAGAAACTTGTAAAGTGAATAAGTGACCAAATCGACCTGTGTTTGGTGGGTACTTAATATGTGATAGATGGCGCCTGGTAATAGGATGAGCAAATAAAGCACATGCTCTTTATTATTGTCCACCTAACTTTTTTAGTGTTTACTTTTTTTTTAATGTTTTTTGATCGTAGGAAATAAGAAAACAGTTTTAAGGTAGTTTGTTTGTTTTCTTTTTATTGGCAAGTTATAAATTGTCAGTTATTTATACTAATTTATGTGGGATTTTTGGGTCAGCTAGCGAAGGCGTGACTTTAAATACTATAAAAGGCAGAAACAATAATAACATATCGTCCTAAAATAATTTTGTATATACAGGGCAAAACAAAAGGTTGTGATATAAACGAAAATATTTTTTGAAAATGGGACACAATGTATTTATATTATTAAATTTTGATGTTTTTGTGTCAGATTCGAGGCATATTTATCTTATAACATAAGTTATTGGTACATCCTGTATAGATGAAATTATCTTTGGAAGATATTATTTAAGGTTTCCTAAAACTTTTTTATACTATTTTTTTGGTATTGGTCACATCGTAAATATTTACCATAAAAAATAAGTTGGCAATGAAAACATTTTTATTACCAAAAAACCTCGTAATATTTGACCTATGTTTTTATCATGGTCTTTCCTTTTAGCATATTTTTATTTTTGCAAAGAAAAAAATATGAGGGTTGGTTGTTGTGTTTATCATGGCTACAAGACATATCTTGAAAAATGATTGCTCACCTCCTTTACAAAAAGTAACTTTTTTTAAATTTAAGAAAATACAAAATAAAATGTAATTAATCCATGATCAGTTATTTTTGTCCAATCTATGGGTTTGTGTACAGGGTGTTCCATATTCAAGCCTCATTATTGGAATTTCGGAAACATGAAAAGATACAATGTCAGTTAAATGAAGGCAAAGTTGCGCAATTTAATGCTTATCAAAATGCCACCTTAAAAGTTTAAAAACTTCGAATAATTCAGAAGACTTTTGGAAGAAAACAAATATTCACGATTTATTTTAATTTCTTTATGACTCTATTTCAGTAGATGTAACAAAATAAATTTCACATTCCCTTTGCTTCTTTTTCTGTTTTTTAAGATAGTGTTATTAAATTTACACACCGACGTTTCGTCTTTGAGCTGCCATCATCAACTTTGTTTTTTTAAATACAGTCCTTGATTTTTTATTGCGGATTTTAAGAGTTTTTATGGTCCCAAAACCAATGATGTATCGCACTTATTCGAAAAATTCATATTAATGGCCATTTCCATAAGAAATCCTGTGGTAGAGACAGATAATAGATTTTTGATAGGAAAACATTAAAATGGTTTTTCCCAATAAGTGTGATGAATCGTTGGTTTTGGGATCATAAAAGCTCTTAAAATCTGTAATACAAAATCCAGGACCGTATTTAAAAAAACAAAGTTGATGATGCAGCTCAATGACGAAACGTCGGTGTGTAAATTTAATAACATTGTCTTGTAGAACAGAAAATGCAGCAATGAGAACGTAAAATTTATTTTGTCATATCTATTTAAATAGAGTCGTTTTTCCAAAAGCCTTCGAAAGTATTCGAAATTTTTAAACTTTTAAGGTGGAATATTGATTAGCATTAAATTGGGAAACTTTGCCTTCATTTAACCGACCTCGTTTCTTTTCAAGTTTCCGAGATCCCTATGATGAGGCTCAAATTTGGGACACCCTGTACAGTTAAATGAAATTTTAGATTAAATTTTCCACATAAAATAACAGGCCAAAGATGTAATGTCATTATATTCGATTGCCATAATAAAAGAGCTATGCTAGACCGGACTAAGTTAGACATGCTAAAGGCAATCATTACTTAAAGCCTTATATAGGGGCTCTTGGTAGTTTTCATATCCATCGCACGAAATCCGTTTCTCAACATACTAACACAACTACAACTTCTTCGAGTCTATGGTAATCTATTTTTATAGTTTAAAAGATTTCTTGCATGCAAGAATACAGCTGGCGCTATTTTGGTGATTATTTTAGTGATTTTTAGGGTACCAACCTTAAAATATTTTAACACTATACACTAAACTTAACCTAGAAGAGCGTCAAGCTTGGGTTAAAATATATTTAAAAATTCATTGGCGCGTTCATTTTATGTTTAAAAATTCGGCAAAATACTTAAATTTTGTTTACAAATTTTACCAAGTAAACTTTATTAATATACAGCAAAAAATAATTGGCAGAAGATACAGCACAGCTCATTGTAGCAGTCCAATTGCAATATTAATACAGCTACCCTAAGCCACAGTAATTTGGCAGTTCTGAAAGCAATGATTACTTGAAGCTAGAGATAAGAGCTTATACCTTTTTTTTGCTTTAATGAGGTTAATGATTTTATTTCTTAAAGATGTGTGCTTTCCCAAAGACGAGTTGTCACTGTAAAATATTGACTCTTATACCAAGAGTTGATATATTGCCTATAGCTTTTAAAATGTCTAAATAGTTCGATGTTCATTGCTTTTTATACCTTCTGTATATAGCCTAATGTAACTATGACTGTAGTAGTACTGTATACATAAAGATAACCTAAAATTGGAAAGTGTACAGTGACTAGTACTATCAAATAGAGTGGTGGTAATGAAAATTTTTTAAAGGCGTTTTTTCGCCAATTTTGTAATACAATTTGGGAGCAAGGCAAACAATTTTCTAGATATGTAGCGTCATTTGAAAAATCGCCCTATATATTTTCTATTCTATCTTGCAAAAAACATTTTTTTTAACATAGAATTTGCTCTTTACAGTGCTAAAATATATTTTTTAGTTTATTTATTCTAGACACGTATTGCATGGCCATGTTTTTGTTTACTTACCCTAACTCGGAGCTTTCTGTATGAGAATTGCTCACCAGACAAACGAAAAGTTTGGTCAATTGTTAAGATCGATATTTTTCTATTTGTATCATCCTTAACATAAGATTAGTTACACCCAGTCTGAGAAAATGTGTTTTATGCGAATATATGTTTAGCTGAGATGCTTTTAATTTTTTATATTTTCTTTTTTATTCGTCATTTTGTTTTTAGGATCTTGTATAGAATACATGTTAAGTTAGAAATAAAAATGTTTCATCATTAAATGGCTATTTTTATTTTCGGGTTTGTGTGTGTTTCTGTCAATAAGTGATTGTATTGACATGGAACGAAAACCTTTTTTGCATCAGTTAACTCTAAATGTGAGCAGGTCTAATTCTTCCTACATTTTGCCTTCAATTACACTTGACATTATTAGAAATCTACTCTGTAACTGAATCAGTGTTGAACTGTAGAAGACAGTATTAATTTGCGATTTTCACTACAATATTTTGAACTTTGAAATTACATTTATATGATTATTATCCTGTTATGGGACAGATTTTATGCATCAATGCATTTTAGGTCTTTAAAATAAAAGTTTTTTTATGATTTTATTATATTCACGAGATACATATGGTTTTTTCAGAAATAAAACTCGAGGTTGTTTGTTTTTCAAACAAACTTGGGCACATATACAGTGTCAAAACCATAAATAATATGAAACAATACTATCTTTTCTGAAATTATTCAATCATCCAATGAGGATTGGATTAGGCCATATTTGTTGGCTTGCCTCATATTAACAAAAATAATAAAATAACCATCTTGTGTATTTTTTTTGCTTAGAATTTGAAAGAATGCTTAAGAAAATGGTTTAAAGTATAAAAAGTAGATACTACATAAAATTTACATATGCCATTGGAAACCCTTATTTATTTTTTTGTTTTGTAAAGCGCTTTATTTTTTTTGACAATTTTTAATTAAAAGGATTACTTATTACTTTTACTCATATTTTTTAAAAGTAGTAATAAAAGCTAGACGTTTACAGAATATTATCTTTTTGTGTTTTGACATTTAAAAATAAGACACTTTCAAAAATAAACCAAAAGAGTTATTCGGGATTCTACAGGAAAAATACTCAATATAGCTATTTACCTTTTTTTTAAATGTAAGAAAAATATCTCGATTTAACCTAAATTCTAATATTATGGGTGTGTCATATTCTATGTCATTTCACTTATTTAAATATTATTGAAAATTGTTCCCAGTTTAACATAAAGTACAAAAATTTTTACTTAGTTAATTCTGTGTGTAAAAAAATTTCATAACTTTATGACTTTACCAGTATTGGGAGTATGTTAAATTAAATCACGACTTATAAAACAGTCATGTCGCTTAGAATAATTTTGAAGGAAATCCAGTCGAATTCCAATTACTTGAACACGATTTGCAGATTTGACAACCATGTTTTTTATTCTTAATGTAGCTTTCAAAAATTATACAATATTTATTGGCACAGTGTTGTCATATGTACCAACTAAGCCTTATAAAACACATTATACATATTATGGGTACTAAGGCGTCCTACAAGACGAAAACTTTGCATGTGTTCTGTACAAGTTCTGTCGCACAAAACACAAAATATTTAGGTTTAGTACTCTAATTTGGTTAATTTATTTCTTTTGGGGGGTGTGTCTGACAGTATGCAAATAATATGTAAATTAGTAGATCTTTAGAAGTAGTTTGATTACAAATATTGTTTATATTGAGATAATAAAATTGGCATCACATATTTTTCGAAAAATAATCTCTAAAGGTACGCGCTTATATTTATGTGGACGTTATGGACGGTGATATTGGCAACATTTAGTAAATTTTTCAATGTATTATTTGACTTATTAATTTTTTTTGCTCTTAACCAAAAACTAGCAGGGAATTTTTTTGAAAATATTTGTTTAAAAAGGATACTATAGTATATCGTGCAGCAGCAAAAAAGACTTAGTATATGAGTGTGACGGTTTGCTGTCACGAGCCGAAGTCGGTTGTCCTTTCCTTTGAGTATGATTTAAGGTAAAAATTTGTATTTTTATGTCAATATCAACCTCCTTAAGTTTAATAAATTCAATATTTTTTTTGGCAAGCATCTCTATACCAGCATGTAAATAGTCTTATTTCTTGAATGCAAAATGTCATCATACCATAAACCAACACCTGCAGTCATTTTCCCTATATTTTCTCTTTAGTAAGATCTCGCAAATTGTGTAATAGAGGTGCGTATTACACTATGTTTACAGTAGTTTTTCTGTCCTAAAAAAACCAGTTTACATAAAATTATTTTAAAATCCTAGAAAATAACTACGTAATATTTGCCTTGTGGAGTTCTAAAGTTTTCCCCATTCCATTAAGTTCCCCTTCGATAAGGACCACATTGTCCTGGGTTAAGACTATACTGCCCTAAAAACTTGAATAGTCCACTTCTTGATTACACTACCATTTTGTTAACCTTTATATGAAATTTTCTTGAATGCTTCTGAAATCAGTTGATTTGAAAAATTCTATCTAACTTTCACTTTATTGGCTTTCACTCGTCGGTGGCTAAGTATCTTAAAAATGCGCACAATGGGAATAGTTTTCTAGGATTGAGTTCAGTTTAGTAATAACTATTTCAATAAATAAAAATGTTACTTGTAACTAAAAATTTGTATTGCCCAAAAACAACCTTTACTGTTTTTTTTTCAAGACTTTATAAAACAAGCATATTTTGCACGCATTTTCAAAAAAATGCGTTGTTTTTCTCAAGTAAGAGCCGAAGCCAAAGTCAAATTTTACTTACATTGGATTAAAGTAGTAAAACAAAATACTTTTATAAGTAAAATGATTTTATCATTAAAATAAGGAGGTAAAAAATTTCCTTCTTAAAACCAAACAAAAATAATTTTGAGGGTTTGTGATTGTTTTAAAGTTTTTCTGCACTTACAATTACTTAAAAGTATTAAAGTATTAGTAATAAGTCAAAATAAAATACATTGAAAAATCCCAAGTTTAAATACAAGATTACATTATACAATTTAATGTTTTGTAATCTTGTTCCATAAAGTTAAAGCTTTGAATATCTACTAGCAGGATTTTATATCACTGTTTTTTTTTAAATGTCAAGTAATGTTGCGTTAGTGTCTATGATGATCTAAGGCGGGAGGTGTTATATTTACGTAACAACCAACAACCAGGTTAAACTATACAGCTGAAAAAAAAATTATTACAAAAATTTAGGTGTTTTTTGAAGTTTTAATTTTGATTTGAATGGTCATTTATTTTTTTTTTTAGTGACTTAGAAATCCCATTATTTAAGTAATTGAATTTCTTATAAGAAATAAGCCAATTCACCAACTGGAAAATTCGAAAGTAAAGATGAATGAATGGATGGATACTAAGAAAACTCTAACAACGATCTCCGTTTAAAAACTCACGCGGAATAAAGTTTGCCATTATAAAATAAGGCGGGAAAGTTTATGAGGAAATATGATTTGCAAACTAGTTTTTTTTTAGTTACCTACTGCCATTTTTTCTTAATGATTCATCTTCTCCACAAGAAAGAACAGTTATGGATGTCGAGCTACTTGGTATAAAATGGGTTTGTCAGATTTATTTAACTCGAAGCTGTACAGGGTGTCCGGCTTTCTTTGTAATTGCGAGGTGTCTCGGTTACTTTTGGATGTAGACTTGGGGTTTTCACGAGGTGTCGCTACTTTTTGAGGAAATGAAAGGTGACAAGATTTTTCATGGCTTTCTTCGTTTTTGACATATAGGGCGAAATTCTTTTTTTTTAATTTTTAGACCCCTCTCGTATTTCAGTTATCTTGTAACTTACAATAAAAGCAAAAGCTGATATTAGTAGAATTTTTACGTAGGATCTAGTGATATAGTTAGATTTTTTCCAAAATTAATATTTTTCCAGATATGAACCAAACATATGATTTTTATATGGAACACCCTGTATGTTTTTAAAATATTAAATTATGTCTGATGAGAACTTTTAAAATTTAAACTTTAATTTTGCATTAAAATTATGAACTAATTTTGATTTATATGGCTTTAATTTATGTTTTTGTAGAATTTTTTGGACCTTGGTTTTCGACACTTCTCCTTGTTCTTATATTGCTGCAGGTGGTTATAAGGGTATTTTCTAGGATTGCCAAAACATTAATTTTTTCACTTCTTGTTGAGGCTTGTATGTCGTAGTTTTTTGGGTGGGGTTTTATAGAGGATTCAAATGTTATAAGCTTTGCTTTAATTCTAAGAAATTTGGCTTTATGTGGTTGTTTTCTTTCGGGGTACCTAATTAAATAATATAGCATAATAAACCAAAAATTTTAAAAAGTCCTTTCTATGTCAGACGCTTGATCACTATTTTCGTTGCATTGTATAAAGCAGTGATTCCCAAACTGGGGGGCGCGCCCCCCCGGGGAGTCGTGAAGCAACATTAAGGGGGGCGCGAGAGCTCAGAAATATTAATACAAGTTTTTAGCTTTAAAATATCAAAAAATGAGTTAAAATGAAAAAAGGAGATTTATATATGAAATCGTCGTCTGCAAGCTTAAACACCAAATTTTTTCTTATTTCCGAAGTTATTGGCTATATTATTGGAGAATAGTGAAGACACTGCTAAAAACGAAAAGATTACAACATATATTATACCTTATTCAAAAAGTCTCTGCGATGGATTCCAACAATATTTTGCTAATTTACATGACTATGATAAACATAAATTTGCCTAAAATAATTTTAATTTTGATGTAAACATCCTTTCAGAAGAAATGCAAGAACAAGCAATCGACTGAAAACACGACTTAGTGGCGAAAAATGACTTTGAAAATTTGGTGATTACTACATTTTGAATAAAATATCTTCCAATCTATCCTTTAATCGGGGAAATGGCTTTGAAATTTTACATACCATTCTCGACAACCTACTTATGTGAAAAAGGATTTTCTATTTTAATGGAAATTAGAACAAAAAAACGGAGCCGGCTTGATGTTGCTAGTGACCTACGTTGTACACTTTCAAAGATTAAACCAAGAATCTCCGACCTCGTTAAGGAAATGCAGTACCATACTTCGCGATATATTAGATTGGTGTTCAAATGTTATGTTTGTAAATAAATGCCTTTTTTTTGGTAAAAGAAATGTGTCTGTATAGTCGGGAGAAGTGGGGGGACGCGACTATTTTTTAATTTCAAAAAGGGGGCGCCATAGAAATAAGTTTGGGAACCACTGGTATAAAGCATAAGCATATCATACATTTAGCTACTTGTGAAATTGATATTTAGTGCCAGATTTTTATATAAAATTGATAAATGACGGATAAAACAAAAACGCAATAATAAAAAAAGTAAGTAACTTTAAATAGTTTTGTTAAAACTCAGATGTTGCTGTAAACTTTAAAACAATTATGGATGATTGATGGCTCATTTTTATAAAGTCTTTATATCACGGCCAATTATGCGAAATTTAATTTTGAAATTAAAAACGTCGATTCAAGGCTTAAAATCTAAAATAATCATAAAGTATTATATATTTTTTAAAAGCTCTCATCCGACATAGTTTAATCATTTTAAAACATACAGGGTGTAAATCACATGTTTGGTTCATATCTCTACTTATATCAGTTTTTACTTTTGTTGTAAGATACATGATTACTGAAAAAGGAGGAGGGTCCGAAAATACAAAAAAAATTGCCCTGTATGTCGAAAACAAAGAGAAACATGAAAAATATTTAAGTGTCATGTTTCGTTTAATCAAAAAGTAGCAACACTTCGCGAAAATCGCGAGTCTTTATCTCCAATAATAACCGAGATACACCAAATCCGGACAAATATATTTCTAAAGTAACATTTAGAAAGTTCGGAAAATTAGCAACATTGCAATCTATTGAACTATAATATTGAAGCATACAGGAACACCATTTTGTCAAGAAGATTATCTATGGAAGTTTGCACGGAACAGTGTTGCCGAAGTAATGAATAATTATTATTACTCTTCGGTATAATTGCTACTTGGGTTGGTTATGTCATGTTTATATGGGTTATAAGAATGATATTTTAATTAGGTCCAGTTGCGTTATAAATGGTTTTCATGTAATTTTGAATGTGTTATCAAATCCTCCTGCCTCCAGACATTAAAAGTTATGTTGTTACAAATTGTTCTTTGATAAGAATTTTAAAGATGATAAGTTTGCATTTTTTTTAAATCTTTTCTTTTTTCGTACATTTACAAGAACTGGTAGTTTATATTTAAATATCTCTTATTAGTAATATTTGCTAAGTTTAAGTTTATAATAGAATGAACAGTCTTGAAGAATGATACATTAATAAATATGTAATGTTATTTATAACTAAGTACTGCATTTGTTAATAAAAGTTAAATAATATAAGTGGCTTATTTTTGAAATTAATTTTAATTCAGTTTTTTACAAACGTGGTAGGTACATAGTATTTTTGCACATACAAGACTTATTCGCTTATTCTGAAAATTATTGCTATAGTTTCATTTACATCTGTCTGCCTTTTGGCGCCAGATTAAGTGACATATCTTTAGCCATGTCGTTCCAAGGGAAGTGGGAAAAAAGACTCAATGTTACCCTGCCGCTAAAAATTTCTCTTTCTTCAACGAGCCGATTCGTTGTCGGGGAGGGACCAGCCAGGCAGCACGCAAAACAGGGTATATACCGACCAATCACACGTTGAAGCGAGAGAGAAAGGTTATAGTGCGATTTTTCTTTCTCTCTCACACGCTTTGTTCGCACTTCCGAGCGGCAGGGCTGCCTCTAGTAGGCAGTAGCGACTCCGGATTTTCAAAATATGTTATCTAAAGAGTGAGACATGGGCTTCACACCAAATATATAGCATATGCTTTTGGCTTCAAGGAAATCAATTTGGTGCAAAAAATATTTTTGAAATTTACGAAAAAAAGTTTACGTTTTTGGATGATCCTGACCTCCAAGAGTATATCTTCTAGAGGCAGCCGTTAAAGAGAATGGGGTAAATTCCCCTCCCCGCCGGCCAATCAGCACGTTGGGGCTAGAAAGAGAAGGTTATGTACCTCTTCTTTCTCCCTCGCACGACAAGGCGGCCTCTAGTAAGTATACGCTCAAAGTATAAAATAGATTAAATGCAGATTTTAATTTGTGAAGTCCGGTCCTGAATCCGATTGCCACCTATGAACGATAAAGGCAAGTTTACACTGCATACAGACAGAGTCGCCACCTATTTAAATTTAAGCCAACATTACCATAGCAAATACAAGAAACAAATATGTCACAAAATTAATAAAAAAACAAATTATTTTAAAAGCTTAATTATTAGATTTTTCTAAAAGAAAAATCAATTAATAAACATAAAGAGTTTAAAAAATATGACAAAAAAGGTCCAGGTCTAGCTATTTTGATCGGGCTGACACAGAGTTCCCGCTCCCAGGCGCGATCCCACTACTGCACGACGCGGAGACTTTTGGCTGCTGGGTTTCCCCCCTGGCCCGGTTCGCCTCTCCTTAGCCAACCTGGCCGCCCCAGGCTCCCCCGGGGTGGCCATATTGACGCCATGCTTAGTGTGGACACCCGGTCGACGCGAGACGCCCTGCACCAGGGATCCCAACCTCAAACCATCCACTGAACCCGACCTCCAAGTAGCTGGATTACAGGAGACGCCACGCTCCCAGTCGAAGAAATTTGTGCTATTCGGGAAACTGTTTCGTCGGATATTCGTAAAATGTTTTATCTAATTTTCTCATAAGTCATTAATTCATATATTTTGCAATTTTCAACGAAAACCTCTTTAACTAAAATAGATAAATGTGTAGTTATTTTTTTTATATTACAAAAAACAGAGAATGGGTTCTTTTTGGACCTTATTGACACAGTCACCGTAGCCTTTTAATTTGCAAAAGATTATACTACACTACAATTTAACTATTTTTTTTCTGTGATTCAATTGAACTACAGTCGAAGATTTTTTGTGAATTATATAATAGGTATATGGAATAGAATGATCAATGGGGTAGAGATATAATAGCCGGTTTACAGCTGTTATTTTTTCCATTTGTTTCAAGTTTGAGGTTGTCAGTTAATAATCGTTTGAATGCTTGAAATCGTTTCATTGTACTTATTGGTAATAAATGATTATTACGTGGTTTGACCCAAATAGGATACAATTATTGGGGACCGTAAACAACAACTTCCAAACTATTACCTAGTTCTGGTTAGTTTTTGGTTAGTTGTCGTTAGGTTTTCCTCCTTAAATTGTAAATTTTCTTTAGCATTAATGCACCGTCGAACAAAATGAAAAAGGTCTGATATCTTAATTTTTCGATTTTTTATAGTCAAAAATAGGTTTGAAGTTGTTTTAGTAATTTAACAAAACCGCAAAGGAAACTAAAAATTTATATCATAAGGTGTTATTTTTTTATCGAAAAAAATTATACGACACGACATAATAGTTTTTAATATAAGTGGAATTTAATCTTTATTAGGTAAAAATATATAAAAATACAATACTTAATCTATTTTTGTACAATAAATTTACATATCTAATATACTTAAAACATCTAAATACATTTTTGATCATGAAAGGAACAAGAAATTAAAAGTAGAGGTACATTTATAGCAGCAGTAAAGAAGTTTTCAAGATTTATTAGACATTACTTGTGAAACTTACGGCCGAATGATGATCGCGTTGTTAAATTTAGCAATGGACTTAGCAATTTTGAATGTTTAACAAAACGTCATGGTCATTGTTATTCAATGATTTTAGTAGGCAACCTGTTAAAATCTGACATTTTGTTAAACATTCTAAACCGTTGTTAACTTTTAACAATTTGCTAAGTTGACAACGGTTTAGAATGTTTAACAAAATGTCAGATTTTGACAGGTTGCCTACTAAAATCATTGAATAACACCAATGATGTTTTGTTAAACATTCTAAACTGCTAAGTCCATTGCTAAATTTAACAACGCGATCATCACTCGGCCGTTAGAGTTACAATTAAATGCCCATTTATAAGTTGCTTAAGGTTATCTCAAGAATCACATTTAAAAAACCTACGAAGATCTAGCATCGCAAGTTTTGGAATACAGTTTAAAAAATGTTCCATTTAAGGGTGGTGTCATGTTAATCTCAGAAATAGCATATTTAAATTTAAAGAATATTTACCAATAACTAATTTTTTCAGACTTACAGCACTTAAAAAGAGGCTAAAATTACATTTCGTGGCTTAAGCTCCGTTCTTTTTACATACTTGTAATAGATAAATAAAAGATAGCAAAACACAGCTTCATAAATATTGATTATGTAACCCTTATGCCTATTAGGTTCTGTTTACCTACTCAAAGAATATTTAATCCTAAAGGGCCTATATTCTCTAAACTTAGTATTACTTATACAGTAAAAATGTCATTAAGTCATATATATACGTGGTATTTTGAAATTTTAAAGTCAATATTTTTTGTCACTGGACCTTTATCAATTGTGATTATTTTGTCATTTGACACTTTTTAAACGTCAAAATGGCACGTTAATTAAGTAGTAAACATAATTCCTTATTAATGTAAAGTGACTTCAAAATGTAGCGGTGATTTCGTGATTAGATTGTGGAGAAGTGAATCATAAAAACTTTAAACACATTATTTAAATAAGATGGGACCTTCGTAATAATAAGATCTTGATAATAACAAGGAGTGTTTCTTTTTAGTTTTGCATTATCCAAAATATTATTTATCTATTCTATATTCTATTATTTTAATATAAAAAAACCCATATACAAGACAATGTAGGTAATACTGGTTTAATAAATAACTTGGATTGAGATCTAAGAAAATAATGTTGGTTTAAAAAATCTTTCAATAGTCCCATCAAAATTCAATGTACTGAGGTCTTTAATAGGAAAGACGTGGATGCAGTTGAATAAGAAGATCAGTCTATGTTCACTTAACTTAACAATTTCAATGTCAGGCGCGTTATGGTGAATTACCTTTTTTTGCCCTTCCTGGGTTATCTCTGTTATTGCTGTCTTTAATCAATCCAAGAGTGATTCATAGTATTTTTCAGTAATCGTTACTCAAAATTTTTCTATATGTCTCAAAAATCTAATGCCATCATCATTCTATCCAATGGATAGAACACATTTAACTTTTTTTATACACTTACATCGATTTACCCAAAGTTAGCAGCTTTATAAATATAGGTCAAATCCTTTTCTTTTCTGCTTTCTTTTAGAGAAATAAGACAACAAACTAAACTTGTATTCTTTTTTTACTATTTCTTGAAACACTTCTATTACTGCAAGGGTCAAACAAGAAACTACTGTCAGAATGATTTAATGACCATATACAGGGTGTAAAAAGTAAGATGACGATTTAAATGGGCAATAGTAGAGCTCCAAACAAGTCAATATGACATATGTGTCAAAACTTGACAAATTTTTGTCTAAACGGTATCAAAGTTACAAACTTTGGAAGCAATTATTTCTGAAAACCTTAGCAATTGGAAATTTTCGTCTTAATCGCTTGTTAGTAGATTCATTTGCTAATAAAATAAAATAAGTTTTAAATGTTTCAATCTACAAATAAAAAAAGAAAAAAATTCTTTCAGTAAAAAAAATTAAAAACAATTGTAAACAGCGCTAACCAGAAGAAGCTTTGTGCGTGGAGTAAAGTGCACACCGGCCGCGATATTTTTGTCCGTTTTTAAATCGGGAAAATATGCCGATATGTTATACATTTAAGACAACCTTAGTGCAGGTGTACCAAAGAGTTTTGAAAACGAGATGTGTGCAACCGAGAAGTCTAAATAAAAAAGTGCAGTTTTAAGACATAATGTGTTCTTAAAATGGATTAACAGCCTAATTTTGTGATAAGTACAATTATTTTTGAATTACAAATAAAAACCAAACAATAACTTATTTTTTTTTACTTTAATTTAATCCCAAATTAAGCATTAAAATAAATTGCAAGAAGTTATTTTTATTAATAATAAATAAACATCTCTTTAAAAAAAGTGTAAACATGTAACGCCTCGCAAAAAACGTTCAACGTTCGCCTCGCTGCGATGAAGCCGGCGCGGCGTTGCCAAATTTTTTTAACTTTGAAAAGCTATATTTTGAGAACAATTAACTTTTGACCAATGTGTTTTTAACTTGTTTTGAGCTCCACTATTGCCTATTAAAATCGTGTGCATGATACTTTTTACACCCTGTATATTATATTTCTAGAAAAGGAAATTTATGACTATATATACAGATATTAGCATCATTCATTAGTATACAAACCTAGTTATCTATCGAAACACATATTTGCTCTATTTCTTGCCTAGGTCACAGATTCTCCTCTATAATACAAAAAAACTAAAAATTTTTTAAATATTGCTCATACTCTTCTAACAATTCGTCTACTGACGGTCGAGATTTCATATCATACTGTAAGCATCTCTTAATAGTGTTCACTATCCTGGCTGGCACCCAATCAGCTGGTGGATACTGGATTTGATGCTTAGGATCAATAATTGCTGCTAGTTTGGCCCATATTTGGTTTAAATGTTGAAAAGGAGTCCTTCTGTAGACTAGCTGATAAAGGATACATCCTAGTGACCAGACGTCCGATTTAAAGTGAATCTGAAAAAAGAAAAAAACTAAAACTGTTTGTTTTAAAATGTGGGAACCAGAACATGGAGTTTAAGAAAAAGTCGTTTAGATATTTCACCACTAACGGAATTATTTTGGAAGTCAACACTTTTAAAAGTGCAAAGTTATAGTCCAAAAGCTGGTATACATTTTAAGGTAGGTATTTGGGACACGATACTTGTGGAAGTGTTTTTATAATATCCTAATACAAAAACGCAAGTGAAGGGTAATGGAGCCAAAACGTTCCCTAAATTTTAAAATTTGCAAAAAATATTTTTGAGGCATCCTGAAATTCTAAAATTTTTAAATTTATTTTTATAAAATCGAAATATGAAAAAGCTGGTTTATTTAATTGGGTCTAAACGTTTGCCAATCTTTGCAAAATGATATAAAAAAAAATTGAAAAATATTTTTGGGACACTTTGAGATTTTAACACAGCAATATTTATACACACCATTGACAAGACAAAAGTTTACATGCCAATTTTAATGCAATAGAGTAGGATACATATAGTATGACCCCAGATTAAAAAGAGAACGACAACAATTTCCCCTATTCCACTTCCAATACGACGACGGTCGACAGCGATTCGTTGGCTGAGGCATGTGAGGGGATGTGGTACAAGCGTCCAGCTATTTTCGACAGTGTTGCCATTTGGTAAAATATTTATTAACAATTTTAGAAATGTTGTAAAAATTAAACATTTTATAAAACTTTTATTTAAAAAAAAGTTATGCGCTTAGCAAATAAAAAAAGAAAATTAAAATATTAGTATTTTAGAATGGTTAAAATTACTTTAATATTTTAGTAATAAGTATTTATTATTTTATCAGGCAAGACATCATAAATAATTTTATTTTTACTGGTTGGCAACACTGCCCGTCGCGTTCACTTGAAATACTTTTAATGACTGTCCAGGACGGCTAAGCTCACTTTCATATAGGCTTTTGCATTGAAAATATTGTTCTGTGACACCCTGTATAAAAAAACGGATCCATTATGACAACTGTTTAACCTTTAACTATCGTCCACTTCTGTTCTCTTCAAAAGTCAGAAATACTCTGGCCCGTGCGGACTTCCTTCGCGCTTTTTATAGTAATGTGGAAAAGAATAGAAAAGTCTGGAAAAATCTAGAAATAGCTGGAAGAATTCTGTTACTACAGGATGCAAGAAAAGTGTAATAAAGACGTCTCCTGAGCCCTAAAGATAATCCGCAATGGCCGTCGAAAAAGGGAAAAACTAAGGTAATTTATTTCAAATAAATTATTAACCTAGATAAAATAATTCTAACCTACAATTCTATTAACTAAACATATATTTTTAAAGTCCGTAACATTGCCCCCTCCCCAGTCTAACAATATTAATATTCTGCTACTTAAAAAAAATGTATTTGCGTGCTGAAAGTGCCAATGCAGTTGTTGGGCAATTTACTTTTAAGTACCCTGGCCAACAGGTCCCATTCTGCCAAACGATTTCAAATATCTTTAATCATTAAAAAAAATCCAGTTGCATTAACCAATGTGTTAAATGTTATCATGAAGACCAAGAAGCCCGTTCTATTTCTGAAGAAAAAGTCTAGAGGGACGAAAATGTATGTACTTTTGTGAAAGCAAATGAACCATGCTCCAGCATCCAAATTTTCCCAAAACTTGGCATTCCAGATTGCACACTTAGACATGTTTTACAAAAGCTATTTAATCCTATAAAATTAAAACTACTTAAGAAATTTTTCCAAATGATTATATCAGGCGAATGGAGTTTTGTGAGACCATGAGTAGGAAAATTAATGAAAATGACGATTTTTTAAAATTTTTTACATCATCTATTTACTTATAAATGAAAAAAGTTATAGTTAACTCTAGCTAGTACTGAAAATCATCAAATAGAATATCACCAAAATAGAATTATAAAATAGAATGTGTTACAGTTACATGAATATGTTGTAATACAACAAAAAAAAATCATAAATATTTCAAAATACTCAGTAAAGACTTCATGGGTGCTGCTAGTCACATAGTTTAAATAATCTGCCTTTTTTGTAGTTCGATTTCTTTAATATTAAATTTGAAAAATGTAAAATTTTAGGATGTCTCAAAAATATTTTTTGCAAAAAAATTGTGAATTTAGAAATTCAGGGGTTGGTTTCGCCCCATAACGCCTTTAGCCAGGTTTGCGTTTTTGTACTGCCTGATATACATACCTTAAAATATTTACTAACTATTCCAATATTAAGATAGATAAATATGCAGGTTAATAAGATAAAATTTTAATATAAAAAAAATCCTTTATGTATCCAACTTTATGTTGGTCACTGTACAAATATATTAAAACGATTTGTATTTATTTAAAAGCTTTTTTTAATTCCTTAGAAAAACAAGTATTTATAAACTTACTTTATATTTTGGCTTGCCATAGCTTGGACTATTAACATTGCCATTTGTTTGAATGTTAAGAGCTTCTGGACTAATGTAATTACAAGACCCTTCTTGGTTTGATTTATATACACAGGTCATATCTTCTTGAACTTTACTGGCAATACCAAAGTCAATTAACTTAAGTCCACCCTCCGCCCTTAAAAAGTTGGCTGGTTTAAGATCTGAATGAATAACACCTGAAAGAGTGGGGCGTATTGTCAATTTATCTATAGTATATTCATATCCAAAATATGGTCAATATAAACTAATTATCAATAAACATAAACTTTGTTTATGTTTATTGATAATACAAATTAAAATTTTGATTTCCAGAAAGAAAAAATGTCTTTCTTAAAATTAGATTTCATATCAAATGAGCTATCGCTCATATTTTTGTCACAAATCTAACGATTTGTTAAAATTGATATTTATGAGTTTAGCTTTTGATACTGCCATCTATTCATTGGTCGGGTGTCCATTGTACCGATAAGGGGTAGGATACCTAACATTAGTTAAAAAAAAACCGCGTGAGACTCTCGCGCTTTGGAATTTAAACCTCTCTGGTTAAACTATGGAAATAGTTTATTTTATGCACTGCGCATTATGCACTTGGTAATGATCTTACTATGTCAGGATTACGAAATGGTTATGAAAATTCAGTTAAAGGAAATCACTCTTAAAGTAATAAAATATTTTTTTTAGTCATAACTTCTATAACTCAATTTACTTATATTCTAGAAAATAAGTTTTTGGTATCTATATGGTTACTAAATTATACTAAAAATAATGTAGACTGTTAATCTTGCAAATAAATAGATAATTTTAACACTTTAAATAGGGCCAATTCAATTCTGCTATACATCCACACTAAGTGTCGGGAAGAGTGCTTACATACGTCAGACTTTTTGTGGAGCTCCATATTGAGCCGTTTAAAATTCTACACGTTTATACAAGCAAAGAAGTTGTGCGTTTACTGTATGAAATTCGGTGTTTTATTTAGGCCTAGGAAATAGTTTTAAAGAAAAATATAAAAAACTTTTTTTTTTTTTATTTTTTTTTTTTCCCGGGTAATTTTAAAAAACTACACTATTTTTTTCCAAATTAATTTTTGGGTTTCCTAAAAAAAATAAAATTTTTTATTTAATTTTTTAAAACAAATTGTAAAAAAAAAAAAAATTGAAACCCTTAAAATTTAATAACTTTTGACAATAGAAAAAGGGGTTTTTTTTCAGGTTTTTAAAACCTTTTTTTTGTTGCAAATTTTTTATAAAAAATTTTTAAACTATTTTTTTTTTATCAAGATTTTTAGGTTTATTTATCGAGATAATTGAAAAAGTTTTTAATTTATTTTGCAATATTTTTTTTGTATCAAAAAAATTTTTTCGCCCCTTTTTGAGAAAAGGGGAAAAAAAATTTTTTAAATTTTTGAATCGCACTCTTAAGGGAAAATTTTAAATAAATGGGAAAAAATTTAGGTTTTTTTGGAGTGGCCCCCATTTAAAACAATTCCTTTTAAAAACAATTTTAAAAATTTTTAAAAAAAAATTTTGAAAAAATTTTGGGTTAAAAATTGAAAATTTTAAAAAAAGCCTTAATTTAAAAAAAGGAATGTTTTTAAAATTTTTAAAAATAAAAAATTTTTAACCAAACCCTTTTAAATTAGAATGGCCCCTTTTAAAAATTTAGAAAAAATTTAACCCAAAGAAAAATTTCGAAAAAATTTTCCCCTTTCAATTTGTTTAGAGTTTTTGAATACATTTAAATTAAAAAATTATTTAGAAAAAATTTTTAAAATTTAAAAACTTTAAAAGTTTTCAATTTTGAAAAAAAAAATTTTTAGAAACTAAACCCAACCATAAAAATAAATTATGATTTTTTAAATTTTTACCTTCAAGGGACACTATTTGACTTTCTTTTATTGCATAAAAAGTTGTAATTTAGGTTTTGAAATAAATTCTTTTCCCACTTTTAAAAAACCCCCCAAAAATTATATTAATTTTTAAACCAAAAAATATAAAAATTTCAAATATATTTTTTTGTAAATATCTTTTTATTTCAGTACATTTTTTAACGTAATTGTGCGTATTTTTCTATTTTATCCATTAAATATATATTTTTTTATTAATTCACAATAAAAGTTGCTTTTAAGGGTTAAAATACTTTAACTAATATTTCAAAGATTAAACATTTATTATTCAACTTAGTTGAGCCAAGTTTTACTTGATTTATGCTTTAATATGAAAGTAAAGTAAGTTTTGAAGGTTTCAGTAATAATTGGTAGGTTTTACCCCCCAAAAAATAAAAAAGCGCTCATCGGCGTAATGCACACTCTAAAGGTAAGTCAAACTTAATTCCAACTTTTTATGCGATTCGATGCATTTTTAAAAAAATCTGAGTTTAATTTTCAAGGGTTAAAATACATTAAATAATGTTTCAAAGAATTAAATACTTATTTTTCAACTTATCTGAGCATAATTTTATGTGACTTAGGCTTTAATATGAAAGTTTTAAAGGTTTTTGCAATAAGGGGTAGTTTTCACCCTTAAAAAATAAAAAGCTACCTTCAGCATAATGGAGATTTTAAAGAGGAGGGTAAGTTAAGCTTAATTCCAAATTTTTATGCAAAACACTGTGATAATATATTGGTTATTTAGAGTAAATATTTATTTTTAAATTAAATTCTAATAGGGGTTGATTTTTAAGGACTGACATATTTTAAATAATGTTTCAAAGAAACAAAATATTACTTTTTCAATTTATTTGAGTCAAATTTTACTCAACTTAACCGTTAATGTATAGTTTTATAGGTTTTAGCAATAAAGGGTAGTTTTCACCCCTAAAAAATAAAGACCGCTAATGGGCATAATATAGATTTTGAAGAGAAGGGTAAGTTAAACTTCATCCCAAATTATCATGCATCTAGCATTTTGAAAAAAATGCCAGGTTTTGCACTTGTTTCAGCTTCGTTTCCTGGACTTATTATAGTTACTTACCATTTGAATGTATTTGATTAACAGCATATAACATTTCCATCCAATAAAAAATAAGCATATAAGTTGGCAAGTAAGATTGTTTTGTTGAAAGTTGTTTCAAAATTGTGCTTAGATCGTCCCCACCATTTTCGAGTACAACTAATAGTTTGTCTTCCCGAAGTTCACTGCAATATAAATTAAAAACATATAAACTTAAGATTTCAGTATCTGGTTTGTAATGGTTGTCAAAAGTAAATCAAAAGAACATTTAAAATAATGTAATGAAGAAAAATTGGTAGGTCTTAAAAATTGAAATAAAAAACATATGAAGACCTACAAAATTATTTAAATTGTATGGAATACTTCAGTAAGTAAAGTGATAAAAATTTGCATTTTAATTATTTTATTATTATGCACAAAATCCAGCTTTAGGATTAGGACAGACTGTGTAAGTCATGCAATTTTAAATAAGATTTGATATAAACATGGGCTAGAAGAAACAAGTATTGCTTGATAAATATTTCACTAATATCATAAAAGCAAAAAAACAGAATTTGGTTGGAAGCTAAATTTGAAAAAACAAATATTTGAAGAATATTAGGGGGAAATACGAGTGCTTCAAGATTACCGATAATTTTCATGAAAGCTTGTTAGTATGAAAATTTTCTGGTTAATTTTTATGCTCAAGCGGTATTTAAAGAGAATATTTCTAGAATGGAGAAATATGGAAGTATTATACTATTCAAATGGTTTTTTTTTGTTATACAATTTTCAATTTCATGCAACAAAATTAAAACTATAACTGAAATCGTTTTTTTAATTACTTTATTTCTTCATGGTGTACATGACCAAATCGACTCATTTTGACTGATTTTGACGTTTCTAATTGACAATACAAACAAACAGGTTTCATTGTTCTATTTATAAGTAAGTGGAAATACCACATTGTCTAGGCAACATGAAATTTCCGATGAAATTTTTTGATTTTTAACGTGTCTTATGGGAAAATTTTACATGATTGAAATATTCGGGGGTAATACCACGAGTGCTTAAAAATTACCGATAATTTTCATGAAAGCTTGTTATTTATAATTCCACGAGTTCGAAGAACGAGTGGAATTTGTATTACAAGCTTGAATAAAAATTATCTGGTTAATTTTTATGCATGAGCGGTATTTAGGGAGAATATTTTTAGAATGGAGAAATATGGGAGTATTATACTATTAAAATGTTTTTTTTTTCATACAATTTCAAATTTTATGCAACATAATTAAAACTATAACTGAAATAGTTTTTTTAATTACTTTATCTATCTCTTCATCTTGCACATGACCAAATCGACTCATTTTGACTGATTTTGACGTTTCTAATTGACAATACAAAAAGATTTGATTGTTCTGTGTTTGTAAGTAAGAGGGAATACCACGTTGCCTAGGCAACGTGAAATTTTTGCTGAATTTTTTTGATTTTTAACGTGTCTTATGGGAAAATTTATATATGAGTGAAATATTCTGGGTAACTTGAGCAACAAGACGTTTGTCATAATTAGCACTGACTGGAAAAATTTTCCGGTGCACACTAATTCGCTCCCGCAGACAGGTACCCATTCCATTTGCTACCTAATTCGCTCCCGAGGCTATATGCTAGTTCGCTCCCGCCATTCTAAGAAACTCAAGAATGATAATAGGCATCGTGAATAAAACGCTTATATATAATACGATTTTTTTATTTTGGCATAAACCTATAAGAAATACATTTTACATGAAACGCTTTATTATGCAGGGACTCGGCTAAAAAATTACATTTTAATGTAATAATTTAGGGTCTTTTTAATACGTCTGAAATATCATTGGGGAAAATAAATAGCCGCTTTGCTAACCAGAACTACCAAGACCGACTAGAAGTTAGGTCTTTTGAATTTATCTAAATTATTTGTAGAAGTTATAAACAAAATTTTAACAACGTATTAGAAAAAACTTGGGGAATAAATAATTATACATTTTAAAAAAATATAACTTCTACCATATTAAAAATTATAAAAATTTTGTTAACTTCTATGTAGGGATAATTTAGACAAATTCAAAAGCCCTAAGTTCTAGTCGGTCATGGTTAGTTCTGGTTAGCAAAGCGGCTTTTTAATTTTCCCCAATTATATATCAGACGTAAAAATGCGGTAGAAAAGATCCATGATTTGCTTTTTTTACATTAAATGCATTATTTAGAAAACCGCCGAGTCCAGGTATAAATTACTTCTAAGAATTTTTAACCCGGAGCGAACTCGCCCCCGACCTTTTTATTCAAATGAGTGATATTCTGACCATCGGAGCGAACTAGTATACACCCAAATTTTCTGTATGCCCACTTGTTTAATTAACAGCTTTATTGCTGGTGCTGGTAGGTTATGTAAATGTAGGGTTGCCAGATGATAATTTGATAAAGGAGAGTTGATGAGTCTAAAAAGGAGGACTTTCTTTAAAAAGGGAGGACATTCACAATTAAACCATATTTTTTTTATCCAATTTACTTTATTCTAATCATATTTAGCTGAGCTACCAATTTTTACAAGAAGATCTTGATTTTTTTAACAAATAATTATAAAAATCCTTACATGACATGTTTTTGAAGTTGTATTAAACAAGAATCAAAGATTTTACTGACTCCACACTTAGTATATTTCTCTTTTTGCTCCACTGAGTATTAACCAGCGAACACACATATTCGCATTATGTCCGCTTATACAAAAATAAAATTTGCAGATCTTAAGAAGTTCTGAGAAACATTCAATGTTTTTAACATTTTGGAAGTAGATTGTCCACTGTTCATGCAACTTCAAATCATAATATTTGTCATCAGGATCACCATCCGATTTCGATTTAGGAAATAAAATCAGGTTACAAAACTGATCATGTAGTTTAAGATCGTTAATCTCTACACCTCTGACGTTTATCAAAAGGAGGACATACGGTAGGTAAGGGAGGACAGGAGAACAAATATGGAAAAGGAGGACATGTCCTCCTTTTGGATACTATCTGGAAACCCTATCTAAATGTATCCCCCTTAAAATTAAAAAAAAATACTGTAATTATATTGTTTAAAGAGAGAGAGGGAGAGTTAAAGTGTGTTCATATTGTACAGGGTGTAAAAAGTATGATGCTCATCATTTTAATGGGCGATAGGAGCTCAAAATAAGTCGAAAAGTTTATATGACATATGTGTCAAAACTTGACAGATTTTTGTCTAAACGATGTTAAAGTCATGTACTTTGAAAGCAGTTATTTCTGTAAACCGTAACAACTGGAAACTTTTGTCTTAATCGCTTATCAGTAGATTCATTTGATAATAAAATAAACTTAATTTTAAATGTTTTAGTCTACAAATAAAAAAAATATATATTTTTTTAACAATTGTTCTCCCAGTTAAAAATTAAAAAAACAATTGGCAACAGAGCGATACCTTTGTGCGAAAAGTCAGTCGTACAAAGAAGCTTACCGATCCGGCCACGATATTTTTGTTTGTTTTTGAATCGGGAAAAAATATGCCGATATGTTTTAAATTCAAGACAAACGTATTGCAAGTGTACCTACTAAAGACTGATGAAAACGGAATGTGTGCGACCGAGAAATCTTATTCTTTAAGCAAAACAAAAAAGTGCTGTTTTAAAGCATAATAAGTTGTGTTCTTAAAATGGATATTAAGCCTATTCTTATGGTAAGTACAATTATTTTTTATTTACAAATAAAAACCAAACAATTATTGATTGTTTTTTACTTAAATTTAATATTGCAGGTTTTGGCCGACGCAATAAATTCTTCCTTTCTTACAGGTAACTTTCCATCCTGCCTGAAAAAAGCTGTAATCATTCCGCTTTTTAAGGGTGGCGATCACGGCAATCCTTCAAACTTTCGACCTATAGCATTGCTACCTTGGCGAAGATAGTGGAAAAAATTGTTAAGATGAGGATGATGTCTTTTATGAATGAACACAAACTTATGAACGAATGTCAGTTTGCCTTTCAGGACCGGACGGGCACGAGCGATGCTATCTTTGAGTTTCTTGAGCATCTGTATTTCCACCTGAACTCTGGGGAGGCTGCCGCTGCGGTGTTTTGCGATCTGTCGAAAGCATTCGACTGTGTGGACCACCAGATACTGCTCTGGAAGTTGGAGGCATATGGATTTAGGGGGATTGCTCTGGAGTGGTTTTGCTCTTATCTGTCTGGGCGTGTTCAGGCGGTTGTTTATAATGATGTTAATTCTGGCGAACTCAGTACTGGGGTTGGTGTTCCTCAAGGTTCGGTTCTGGGTCCGCTACTTTTCTCATCTACGTTAACGACTTGCCTCGCCTTTCAATAGCTGGAAGGTTCACTGTTTTCGCGGATGATACCACCATTCTTTGGCATGATACTGACATTAATCGGTTAAAGGGCAATTTAATTATCGACTTGTGTAAGATAAAACAGTGGTGTGATGCAAATTTATTATCTTTTAATATTTCGAAGACTAATATCTTGACGTTTAGGTGTTACTTGGATAACATTTGTTTAGCAGATGAGTTAATTGCTATGCCAAATGCAATTAAATTTTTGGGATTAACTATTGACAGCAATCTAAAGTTTGAAAATCACATTGATAATTTATGTAATAAACTCTCTTCAGAATGTTATGCACTGAGGGTTATATATAACAATCTGGACTTATCTTGAAAAATTCCTATTTTTCACTAATCGAATCCCATCTTCGTTATGGTATTTGTTTTTGGGGATCATGTTCTCAATATCTGTTCGGATCTGTGTTTGTGTTACAAAAGAGAGCAATTAGATATATGTGTGGAGCCAGGGTTCGTGAATCCTGTCGTCCCTTGTTCGTCAGACACTCTATCTTAACCCTAACTTGTATTTATATTTTGGAGGTGGTCTGTTTAGTTTTTAAAAAGTATAAGGATGAACTGTCATCGCCAACTCATTACAACCTGCGTCAGACTTTTACCCTTAACATGCCCATTCCTCGCTCTGAACTAATTAAAAGGTCATTTATTTATGAGGAAAGAAAATTTTTAATAGGCTGCCTCTGTCATTGAGGAGGCAACAGTGCCATAAAGGGTTTAGAAGACTGACAAAGAGGTTTTTAACTGAGAAGGCATACTACACTCTTGACGAGTTTTATAATGACTAGATAATGTTGGTTGCCTGGATTATATAATTGACTGATTTATTGTTCTAGTAGTGTAAGCGTTTATTTATTTTTTTAGTTTTATTTTGTTTGCTGCTCTGTAAATTTGTTGTTAACTTTGCACTAGATTTAAAAATGTTATTTGTTTATTCGTATATTGTAGATTTATATAGGTATAAAATATGGTTTGCATTGAATTTTTGATCGCTGTGACAATAAAGCATTTTTTGACTGACTTTAAATAGTTGAGGAAGTAATTTATTATTGTATAAATGAATGAAGATTCCTTAAAAAACGGTAAACATCAAAAATAACATAAATGATATTGTGAGAACCTCTGCTTGACGACATATTGCCAATGTTTGGTTTAAACTTTGAAAGGGATATTTGAAAAATTACTTTGACTATATGTTCTTGGCTTTTCGATTATTTTGGAGTCTCTATTCCCATTAAAATCTGTAGCATCATACTTTTTAACGATAAGGAATATTAAAGAATTAGATTACTGTAATAACTAGAATATTTGCTTTTTGAAAATACTTACTAATCTACATCCTAATTATTCTGGTCAGCTCTGCATGATTCAATAACAACTTCATTTATGTACCCCAGCAGTGGTTGGTTCTGACAAGGATACCAAATTAATTTGTAATGAGTTTTCTCCTGTTGAAAGATAAGTACTAGAGCTGCCTCCTCCCTATCAATATTCATAAGTCATTCTTATATTACTAAAATTCTATCAAGATCTACCGAGGATCATATCATTTGGAAGTAAACTGGAAGGAGCTGCAAAAAGAAGTTTTGTCTTTATGGCCAAATTTTGCCAGACACAAAGGTTAGTGATAGATGATATTTGAATTAATGGTCCGTCACACTAAGGCCATAGCACCAACCAGACACTAAGGCAAAAAGTTTTGGATTCAGATATAAGAATGCCTTTTTCAGAAAAAAAATACTTCAGATAAAGTCTATTTCAATCGGTACTCACCTTTGTATCGGTTAATTAGTAATTACAAAAAACAATTACTCAGCCATAGATTTGTTTTGTGCTAAACAGAACATTAAAAAACGCACATGGAAGTGTAATGTTTGTATTTCGTAGATTTTTTTTTTTGGCGTTTTTTTTCATTTTATATATTTCTTTTATATTTTAACTTATTTTAAATATGTGTTTTTTTTTAAATTTGTGTATGTATATTTTTTTGTTTTTTTTTATGTTGTACTATTTGGAATATTTTATTCTGTAATGTACTTTTACAAATAAATAAATAAATAAATAAATAAATAAATAAATAATGACAGATAGATTTTTGGTTGACTGGATAATATATAGAAATTTACTGATTTATTGTCTAGTAGTGTAAGCGTTTTATTTATTTTTTTTTTAGTTTTATTTTTGTTTGACTGCTCTGTAAAAATATTTTGTTGTTGCTTTAACTTTGTACATCTAATTTTAAAAAAGATTTTCTGTTTAAATTTTATATTGTATATTTTATTATATTTTTATAAATATGCTTTGTTATGATATTTTTGTGTCATTTGACAATAAAGCTATTTTTTGACTTTGACTTTGACTTTAAAATAAGTTGCAGGAAGTAATTTTTATTATTTGTATGTAAATGAATGAACATCTCCTTAAAAAAAGTGTAAACAGTGCAAAAAATAACAACAACGTTCAAATTGAGACCCCCGTAGAAACATATTGCCAAGTTTTAAACTTTAAAAAGGGGATATTTCGAAAACAATTAACTTTTGACTCATATGTTCTTGGCTTTTTCGACTTATTTTGAGCTCCTCTATCTCCCATTAAAATCATGAGCATCATACTTTTTACACCCTGTATAAGGGGATTATATTAAAGAATTAGATTATTTGTAATAACTAGAATATTTGCTTTTTTGAAAATACTTACTAATCATACATCCTAATTATTCTGTCACAGCTCTGCAGTGATTCCAATAACTTAACTTCATTTATGTACCCCTCAGCAGTGGTTGGTTCTGACAAGGATACCAATTTAATTGCTACATGGAGTTTTTCTTCTGGGTTGAAAGCATGAAATACTTCAGAGCTGCCTCCTCTACCTATCATATTCATAACGATGTATTCTGTATTATTTACTAAAATTCTATCAAGATCATACCGAGGATCATACTCATTTGGAAGTAAAACTGGAAGAGGTAGCTGCAAAAAAGATAGTTTTGTCTTTATGGCCAAAATTTTGCCAGACACAAAGGTTAGATAGATAGATAGATATTTTGAATTAAGGTGCGTCAGCAACTAAGGCCATTTAGCACCAACCAGACACAAAGGCAAAATATGTTTTGTTGTGTTAGATATAGTAAGAAATGCCTTTTTTCCAGAAACAAAAAAAAATACTTCAGATAAAGTCTATTTCAGAAAATCGGTACTCACCCTTTGATTTTCACAACTCTCATGAACATTTGTATGCTCCCTGGGATAACTTTTTTTGAGTGATTGATATGGTGTTCCTTGTTTTCTTATTGCTGAGAATTGGGGAGCCATCAGGGGCTTATTTATTGGAGTTTTAAAAAGTTTCTTTAATGCAAAGGATTTTTAGAAACATTGGGAGTCTTAAATAGTGGGCCAGTTTTATTCACAGATTTAGACTCGGATGGGGGAATAATATTAATTTTTGGTGTAGCATAATTAAAATTAATTTCTTTTTTCTTTACTGGTGTATGCAATGATAGTGCAGACAGATCCAAATTAAAGCTATTATCAACTTTTTTTCTTTCTGTTGATAAGTTCAATGGTTCAAAATTACTGGATATATTTTCTTTATTTTCACATTTCTCCTTGTAGAGATCACCCTGTTTTACTAATTTCATTGTATCTTCAACCACTGTTTCTAATGATGAACTAAAACTGTAGCATAAAATAATGAAAAAATAATATTATCAAATGTAGTAACTTAATTTTTACAGAATATTTATTTACCTAGAATGTTTATGACTTGAATTAAAACTATAATGTTTCATTTCATGATCTGTTTCCTGATGGGTTTGTTCCTTAGCTTGTTCTGATGCTTCTATGGAAGTACCAATAATTTTTTGTTTAAAAACATCTAAACTTGTATATTTCTTCAAGTGTTTTGGATTACTGGAATTTATATCTTTGTTTGAATTATCACATATTTTGTCAGATTCACCAACATTCCCAGTAGCTTCATGCTCTCCATCATCCACAGTACTGTCACTTTCTCCAGCATCTTCAGTGTCATCACTTTCAACATCTTCAGTCTCTTCTTGTGAATGCTCCAAAAGTTCTTTTCTTATATCTTCCAGATTTAAAGGAGTCAAAGTAAACTTTTTTCCAGGTACATAACTCCTACAAAAACAAATAATATAGACCAATACCAGTCCTGGATTTGTCAATAGGCAGGCAGATTTTAGAGGAAGCTCACTTAATTTTAGAGGATAAAAGTGAATCAAGGTTATCTGTTGTCTCATGCTTTTTTTATACTAATACATTAAATGCTCAAAGAAACTCATTCATATCGAAAATTATCACCATAAACTATGATGATATTATAGATGACTTTGCTATTAAAAGGTCCTGTTAAAAATTGTAATTCTTGTTTCTGCCAATACCATAAAGGATAAAAATATAGTTAGATGTACTACAACCATATCCATATCTGATAAGAATAACTAGAAATGTTCTGAAAATCTGGACTTTTTTAGCAATTAATATAATGGTAATAATGTGTTTGTTTTATGCTTGAAATTAATCTTTTGATTACTTCTGTGTTTCTTAATAGGATGTAAATAAACATACAAAACGTTATTTTTTGGAAATACAAAAAAGTATTTAACTTGACAAAATTTACCATCTATTTGAAGAAGTTAGTGACCTGTTTGGTCCATCTTTTTTCTCCATCGAAAGAAAATTACCAAAAAATTATTGTTTTCTTTTTATTTTTTAAATCCGAACCCCCAAAACAATATTTGAAATAACTGTCACTGTCAGCGCAACGAACTACTCTTCTTTTTAATAAGAAGCGCTAATTACTTACCTAACCTTTTGGACGCAGCCTTGCCGCTTGGCCGTGCAAGCAAGCTGGTTGAGAGAAGATTGCTCCGATCAATATCAGCACTTAGAGCGAGAGAGAAAGGTTGTAACCTTTTTTTCTCTTGTTCACTTCATCGTAGGGTCAACGTGGCAATGCTGATTCTAGTAGGTATACCCTTCGAATATATTCCTATTAGAGGCAGTTTTGCCTCTCAGTAGTGCGAACAATGTGCCAGAGAGAGAAGGCGCTATAAAGTCTTAATCCCTTTCTGTATTGCTCTGCGTGCTGATTTTGGTTGGTCGGTGGGATATATACCACACTTCGCCGACTAATCAGCACGCGGAGTGAGAGAAAGGGATTAGATTTACTGGTGCTTTCTCTTTAGCACGTTGTTTGTAAGGCTGAGCGGCAACGCCGCCTCTAGGACCTGTATGCCCGAAGGGCATAACCAACAGCTCTCTTTTCTGTGACAAACAGTCTTGGTAGATATCACCCCTAAGTCAAAGAGAAAAAGATAAAACCGAAATAACCTAAACCAAAATTATTAAATTTCTTTATAAAATTTTTATATTTCAGCTTATATTAAATACAAAAAAATGAATTTTTGTTCTTTAAGAAGGGTTTTTTTACCAACTCTTCAAAACGGTAAGAAAAAAGAATTTATTTTTCCCTCGTGTTCTGAATCTTTTTACTTGTAGTAGTTCGATGGAGTAGCTCAAATTCAAGTATTATTGGGTCCCCATCAAATGATGAACCGGACTTTGATATGGAAAATCCCTTTGAAAAAGAGCGACAAAAATGTGTTTTATGTAAATATGATATTATAGCAGATTACAAAAATGTAAAACTACTATCCCAGTTCCAATCTCCATACACAGGAAGAGTTTATGGAAGGCATATTACAGGACTTTGTAAAAAACAACAAGAAATAGTAGAAGCTGAAATTAAAAAGGCCCAAAGTGCGGGACTTATGGCAGCATACCTTAAAGAACCCTGTTTTCTTGAGGATCCAAAATTGTTTGATGTTGAAAATCCCGTAAGACCACATAGGTTTTAAGTAGATATATAAAATTGTAAGTTTAGATAGGAAATAAAATAAAAGTTTTATAAAAAATATTTTTTTCTTTTCCTCTATTGTGTTAGAACTGCGATTGTCCACATGGAATTAATTTTGTATAATGTAAGAGATTTTTCTTAATATTTAAAGAAAGAGATAACATCTTTAAGTTGTTTAATAGAAATAATATATTTACACTACTGTTAAACAGTCTTTATCAATCTTTGACACAAAAACATTCAACTGTTCACTAGCAAATCTTTTCTGAAAGTGCTTAAGGTATCCTCTTTCCGAATCACTATGATTGCATAATATAACAGAAATTCCTCGTTGGGTAGCATCAAGAACATCATGATGTAGCATTTCACCAGTTAAATATAAATCTGCTTCAATGCCAGCAAGTACTGATGCTCCTGAGCCAGCACAGAGTGCTATGGTTGAGATTTCAGAATCTAAAAATATTAAATTGCTAAAATAAATTTAAGACTGAATTTTATTAAATACCTATATCTAATATCTAAAGTGAATAGTGTAGTGAATATCCGCTAATATCTAACTACAGTGACATTGGCCATGGTAATGTTTTTATTGCTAAATATTAATTGTTTTATTTTAAAAAATATATAATTTGCATATATTACCTAAATTTTTTCCTTTTGCTAAACCCATTCTTAAATGAGGTATACCGATATGAGTTTTTATATTTTCAATAGCTGACTTTAATGAAATAGGTTTATGCAGAGTAATAAACCTTCCCATATTTGAATCAGGTAAGAGAGGTTTACTCTCTTTATTATTAAAAACTGAAGCCAACCAATCATTAACTCCATTTTCCATTGCATCCCATGTTGTGTGTGGGCTAAACACTGCAATATTGTTTCTAATGCATTGTACAATGATTCTTTCTTTCCATGACCTAAAAAAAAAAGAAGTAAAGAACATGAAAAAAAACTAAAAATATATTCAACCTTTGTGTAATGGTTTTTAGGGGCTTAAATATGTTGGGATGATAAGAAATAATCAACTGCGCCCCTAAATCAATTGCTTCTTGGACTACATCTTCAGTAAGATCAATAGTAAGCAAGGCGAAACTTATATTTTGCTCACTAGCTGGTTCAACTAAAAGCCCTACATTATCCCATGATTCAGCTAAACTCAACGGGGCAAGAGTTTCCAATTTTTTCACAACTTCTGATAACGGTAAGCCCATATTCTCACAAATATTTCTCTTTTCACAGGAGCTATAATTCTTATATTTATATGGTTGTTTAGTTAACAAATTTCTTATCAGAAATCCTGGTTTATTTAGCCGGGCTAATATTTTCATTACTCAAAAAATTGAATCAACTATTTATACATTGTAGGCTTTATTTAAACAAGGATAGGATACTGCCTGTTTATGGCGCTGCTGCAAGGCAGTTGCCAGCTCGCCCTTACCCCTCCAAAGCTTAGCAAGAGGTGGAGCAACCCTTCCACATTGGTTACACTCCCGTTAAATCGAGTTAAGAGAGGGGCTAGACATATTCCTTAGGAACTCCGAAATAGTCCGGTCGAAACCGTATTGAAGCTCCCGACTACTTCAAATAAGAAAGTTTATAATTTTGCAGATTTTATTTAAGCTGTCAAAGGCACGTCGGTGTTTTCTCGCGATTTGCGCACAAGCAATGAAGACATAACCTTTTCTGTCAAAAAGACGTTACTTTCGGCAGCCATGTGTATGGCCATGTCACCTCCCGACCGCGTTTACCTGCTGAAATGTAGACTTCTAGGAATATTCTCCACTTCCGGAACAAAACACGATACCGACGGTCATGAGTTTTCTATTTTCTTGGGGCTTCAAACACGGCCACTACGCCCTCCGCTCACGATTCCAGAAAAAGAGAGAGAAAGCCTTCAATCTGCGCGAAAAGTCTAATATAGGGCGCGCCATGGTTGCTTTCGCTTGTCATTTGTCATCATTTGCTTGTGCTTGTCATGTCATAATCTGTTTGTAAACAAAAATTTAATTAAATGGTTTTGATGAATAAAAGTTTTATGAATGAAATAATTAAATGAAAACAATTACATATTAAACAGTATACTATGCAGGTGAAATTGTTGAATTCAAAATTTTGGTTAGAAGATTTTTTCTTAAAAAGCTCAGAATATGAAATTCTACATAATGTGTTTTGAATTTTTAGTGAGGATAAAAAAGCAGTCGTTACAAATATGCATATAATATATATTACATTTTTTTAATGAAAAGTGCAAGAAGATCCAGGTGACTTGGCAGAAATGATAAATGGAAATGCTAAAATCGAAATACCTACTTGTTTACCCAAAAAAGCTTTAATAATTTTACCCAATAACTGCCGTGCTGTCTTTAGAACTCTAAAGTAAACATATCTTTTTAATGGATTCTTTAAAAGTCAAATAAAGGCCTCTGTTATTCAACATTTGTGTAAAGTATTTCACACTTTTTTATGTGAGTGCTCTTATCGAAGGTGTATTTCATAATTTGGTGTGTACAAAAAGTGTTAACTAGTTCTGAATAACAACCAGACCTAAAGTTACAATAAGAGAATGTAGCAAAAAATGCATAATATAAAAGGCATCCTAAAGAATTTCCCAGAACATGTAAAAGGAAAAAGCATTTTTTAAATAAAATAAATAATCAGTGAAAGAAGTGTTTTATTTATATAAACTTGTATTTTATGTCAAATGTTTTTTTTTGCATTTAAAAGTAAATTTACTTTACGAAATGACACTCAATAATACATGTAGTTGGCCCATTTGAACACTTTTATTTTATAAAAGGGTTTTTAACAATATCTATAATCATATATCATCTTAAGCAGGTGATCATAAGTGTGAGTTTTTTCTTACTAAAAAACATTATAGTTGAAAGGTCTTATATATTAAAAAAATACATGCTATATGTTAATTTTTATATGCACTGTGATGATACTAACCTCTTAACTTATGCCATTCGTTTTTTTTACCTATACCATTTTAAACAAATGCTCAGGTCAGCTGCCATTCACATATCTTTTCTTATGATACTCTTTTTTTCAATACTCTTTTTTGACAATTAATATTGTAAAATTGCAAACATAAATTTCTGTTTCATGTTAAACTACTCTTATTGTATTTTATAATTTAAGATAATTTTTTATCGATGTTTAAATATTGTAGATCACACACATTCTAATTGAACAAATTATTTCATAATTAGTTTATATTTTGGGTGGCTGCAGAGACAATGGAATGTTTAAAACTTGGCAATTGCCAATACTAAGATACCATAATAATAAAGTTATATAGACACAATCATGGGCAATTTCCACTCTCCCTCTGAGGAATAGAAAAGTGACATTCTTACATTAATCCGGTAGGTTAGTTTTTTAAACCATTGGGTTAACAATAAAACAAGATATTTTTATTAATAGGTTTTATTGGCCATTAAATGGAATCAACTTGGTTAATTTATTTTTTATTCTTTCCCCTTGAATAGTTTTGGTATGGTGTTTCGCCAGGGAATTGGTGATAATTGGGGGGTACTTGGTGGAAATGCCACCCAAAAAAAAAAGCAAAGGTATAACATTTTGTCCTAAAATTTTTCCTTGTCCTATTATATGCATTTTGCACTTCGTCCTCTAGATCACTTAAATTTATCTTGAAATACTTGTAGTACGTTAGTTTCTACTGCTTGACATAGCTTTTAAAGAAAAAAAAAAAAATTTCAGGAATAGGGTTCCAGTAGTTCCTTCGCACCACGCTTGCTTGACGTTTCCCTGACCAAATTCCTCATTCGTTATTTCTATGCTTGATAAGAACGCTCGAAAAATTTTTTCTTGTGCTTTTAAAATTAAGAAAATAATTTAAAATGGGTAAGAGTAAAGATAAAAAACGTCGGAGAACCCCTTCTGCATCTACCAGTGACTCAAGTAGCGATAGATATAGAAAACGGGGTAAGGGGAAGCAGAGAAAGTTTGGAGCATGGTCACCGGTAAAAACAATGATGGCCGCCGTTCAAGAAGCCGCCAAAATGATCGTGGCTGCCGCTAAAAAAAGTAACTACAAAGAAAATCACGATCAAGATCAAGAAGGTAAGTTTTAAAAAGAGATTGAAGAAATGCAAAAAGGCGATGAACTGAGAGAGTCAAGGTCAAGGAATGAAAAGATCTGTCCGTGGCTCAAAATCCGGCAGCTAAGTGCATTGAAGTTGTCCAAGGCTCTAGAAGTCTGGCGACCATTAACGGGGTCGAGGGCTCGAGAAGCCCAGCAACTTTAAAGAGTCCGAGGTCGGAAGCCCGGCCCCAAGGGGAGATAATAAATTTAGAGGAAAATATTTCCAACAAGTAAAATGTGCGGGGAGATGATCCCATGTGGGAAAAATCGCTTATTTTGACCTTCACCCTCAACTACTGGAAGGGTCAACCCATAGCTTCAAATGGGTTGGACAAAAGCAACTGCTCAGTTGACAAACAAATACCCTTGTCCAAAGGCGTTCATTTGGGCCCCAATCTTAAATCCAGAAGTGGCTGCCACAATGGGTCCAGTGGGTCTAACAAAAGACAAATATCAAAAAGTTTCCAGGAAGAAAATGCCAGGGGAATTTCTAATTTACTCTATGCAGTTAATAAGATGATAAATGACGACAATGGGGGTTTAAAAAGGAATTTTGTTGAAATATTAAGTGACAAACTCTCACATGTTAATCTTCAAACAAACTTTCCCTACAGCGAGGTCATTTATTAACAACAATTTAAATAAATTGGTTGTGGATATATCTGCCTCAACACCAGTAGATACTTTTCTTTATGGGGAAAATCTGGGAGAAAAAATAAAAAAGCAAAGGCGCTGAAAAAGCAGCAAAAGAAATGACCTCCACAAATGTGGCTCGTCAACGTAACCCACCAAAGTATTTAAACACATATGGCCCTGTGAGAAGGTAGGTGGGAACCTTGACAGGGCTTCAAGGACTATCCGTCCTTCCAATCGTCCTCTTTGAATCCCCCAGCAAAAGTCTACCCTCGAAACAAGACTTACCAGAGCAGCAAGTCATACTACAACACAAGCTACAACCGAACCCAGAAAAGGAAAAAATAAAAGTAGGTATAACTTCTATTCCTAATGTGGGTCGATTATCTTATTTTAAATAATTGGAAAGCTTTAGGGGCCAAAAATAGTGTTATCCTGGATAAAAGGTTTTCAAATTCCTTTTGTAAAGCCCCCAAAACAAAGTTCTCAATATGACAGGAAGCCAAACTTTTCAGTAACTGAAAAACAAAATCTAAAGTTAGAAATAGACATATTACTTAGACAAGGAACAATAAAAATCTGCACACCTTGAAGGGCAGTTTTATCACCTTATTTCTTAGTCGACAAGTCAAATGGCAAAAAGAGGTTTGTACTTAATTTGAAAAAGTTAAATGAATTCTTGGAACCCCCCATTTTAAAATGGAGGACGCAAGAACTGTTTGTAAGTTGATTCAACCAAATTATTTGTTAACAAAAATAGATTTGAAGGATGCTTACTTTGCGGTTCCAATACATAAAAGCTATAAAAATATTTGAGATTTGAGTTTGATGGTATGCTTTTGGAATTTCAAGTCTGTCCTTTTGGAATCTCATATGCCCCCTACTTGTTCACAAAAATAATACGTCCAGTCTTAGCTCTTTTTAGAGAGCAAGGCATTTGTGTGTAGCTTACATAGATGACTGGCTCCTAATTCATAGCTCGTTACATTCTGCAAAAGTTAATACAGAATTTGTTGTCCAAACATTACAGTCCTTGGGGTTTTTAGTAAATTTTCAAAAATGTTCACTTACACCATCCACAAGTTGTTTATTCTTAGGCTTGATCTTTAATACAAGTGATATGGTGGTAAAACTTCCAAATCAAAAATACATCAAAGTTAAAAATGCTATATTAAAACTTAAAACTAGCAATGACTGTAAAATTAGATTTTTGGCTCATGTAGCAGGTTTGTTGGTGTCAATATGTCCTGCTGTAAAGTATGGAAAGCTATATACTAAAACAATAGAAAGAGAGAAATTTATGGCACTAAAAGAGTCTAACGGCAATTGAAAGTAAAGTTTTAATTTCTCATGACCTTAAACTAGAATTAAGGTGGTGGGAAAATACTTTACCTTTTACTTACAAGGACATTTGTTTAGAAACTCCACAGTTGGAAATTTATACCGATGCTAGCAAAACAGGGTGGGGGGCAGTATGTAATGAGAGTTCAGTTCATGGTTGGTGGAGTACTGAAGAAACACATCTACACATAAATATTTTGGAGCTCAAAGCCATCTATTTTGCATTAAAATGTTTGGCAAAAAATCAAAAGTCAATAACAATACTACTTAGAGTTGACAACACTACAGCAGTGTCTTCTATCAATAAAATGGGAAGTGTGCAACATCATCAACTTAATAGTATTGCTAAAAACATATGGCAATGGTGCGAAAACCGAAATATATGGCTTATAGCATCCTATGTAAGTCACAAGACAATATTGCTGACAAAAGCTCTGATTCTATCTGAAGAAACAGAATGGGAACTGTCAGATGTGGCTTTTCAACGGATTGTATTTGAATTTGGTCAACCACAAATTGACCTGTTTGCGTCAAGAGCTAATGCTAAATGTAGTAGATATGTTTCTTGGTATAATGATCCTGATTGTGAGTTTATTGATGCCTTTACAATACCATGGTCAAAATTAAAGTTTTATGCTTTTCCCCCATTTTCTTTGGTGTTAAAGGTATTAAATAAGATCATTCAGGATAAGGCAGAGGGTATAGTAGTCTTACCAGATTGGAAGTCTCAACCCTATTACCCTGTATATCAAAAACTGCTGATAGGGCAGCCGATAACATTTGAACCAAACCCTAATCTTTTATCATCCCCTTTCAGGTGTCAACACCCCATGGCCAATCAGCTTATCCTGGTTGCAGGTTATTTGTCAGCCAAGCATTTAGCCTAAATAGTGTTCCAGAAGAATCAATCACAACCTGCCTGGATTCACTGACAGCCAATACATTAAAACAATATAATACGGTTTATACAGAGTGGTGGAATTTCTGTCTATCAGAGTCAATTAATCCATACACAGCCAATGTGCAACAAGTACAAAAGTTCCTGCAATGCATGGTAAGAAACAAAAACTGGAAATATGGCTCCTTTAATTCGTGCAGATCGGCATTGTCACTTGTTCTCCCAGGAGAAATAGGAAAAACCTTATGGTTAGAAGATTTTTTGAAAGGTGTAAGCCAAGACGAGACCATCCAGGCCAAGATACAAGGCCACATAAGAGCCAAAAGTTGTATTAGATTATTTAAATAGAAAATGGCCAAATGAAGCCCTAGGCTTAAAGGAGCTAGCTATGAAGGTAATAATGTTGCTAACACTTAATTACAGGAGAAAGAATTCAAACCCTTTCCTTAATAAAAGTAAAAATATTATTGTGGAACCAACTGGCTTGCAAATACTCATATCAGACCCCATAAAAACCTCTAAGATAGGGAAGAGAACAGCCTTGTTGGCTATTCCGTTTTGTCCAGAAAATCCAGCACTCTGCGTTGCTTCAGCTGTATTATCCTATGTGGAAAGGACAGCAGCTTTCCGTAATAATTTAGAATACCTTTTGTGACCGATAAGGAGCCATACAGACATGTGTCAAAGCAAACCCTATCCAATTGGGTTAAAAGAGTCATGGAGAAGGCAGGAGTTGACACAAAAATATTCAAGCCACACTCTACCAGACATGCTTCAACTTCAAAGGCATGGAAAGAGGGAGTGTCTATCGACATATTCGAAGAACAGCTGGCTGGTCAAAAGAGTCACAAGCATTTGCTATTTTTTACAAGCGTCCTGTAAAAAATAAATTTAGTTTTATGAAGCAATTCTCCCTAAAGGAAATATGTAACATATTAGAAAACATAATCATTAGGTTGTTTAAATTTTTATTTTGTTTTTATAACTTGTAACCTACTTATACAACTTATTCTTGTTTAAATTTTTTACCAGTTTCATTTTGGTAAACTTTAAGTTGTATTATCTTAGAGAAAATAAAAGATGTTTAATCAGCATTGAGCCTGATATTATTTTATAGATTTTTTTATTTTTTCAGTAAGATGCTTTAAACATCTACAAGTATTTCAAGATAAATTTAAGTGATCTAGAGGACGAAGTGCAAAATGCATATAATTACACAATCAAACGAACTTACCTGTGATGTTCGATTGTGATTATACTTTTGCCACTTCGTCCAGAAATCTCCTCCCTCCCTTAAATGGCGAGCATTCTTTTTCCCTTTTTTCTTCCACAGACCCACTTCCTAATTGTCAGCTGATAGGCAAGGTTGTTCACCTTCGCCCAGTTGTTAGGTTAATGCCATGGAGGCTTAGACAAGGAAAAGGACAAATAACACTTTGGGTTAAGTGAAGCCAATGTGACACCACGCAGGTCAGCTCAGTGGCGGAACAAACGACTGATATTTGGGAAAATATAAATAATATTTATGGATTTACTCTAAAACCGATACAACAAAATTAGACATTTTTTTATGAAAGCATGTTGGCAAAAAAAACTGAACGACTTTATTTCCATGAATACGTAATATCCTAATTCAGTTTTTGCAACAAATATGCAATTATCAAATTTATTTTGAGGCAAAGTAGGTAGCGTAATTTCGGGAGATTGTTTCCTGGATAAAAGATGAAGCATAATATAAAATTATAAACGTTATTTTTATTTCATATCATATACCCGGGTTGCACAAAGGTTAATCAAGGTTTAGAATATTTAACAGAACGTTATGTCAGTGTTACTTAATGGTTTTAGTAGGCAACCTGTCAAAATCTGACATTTCGCTAAACATTCAAAGTACTAATCACGCTTTCTGCAACCGTGTATTAGAAAATAATAAACGTCAAAGGCATCAAAGTGAAGTTTAGTAAATTTTAATGTGAATGAAATATTTTCTAACATAGTTATGTGCAAATTAAACAACGGTTTAGACTAATGGTGAAGCAATATATTTATTAACCTACATAATACATAATACATATTAACAAAATAATATAAAACTATAAGGTTATATAAAAAAAAAATATATGTAGAAACATATTATATTATACACCTAAACGTATTTTATTGTCCTTTGAACAATATCAACTTAGTATATTGGCTTCTAATGGGGTCTATTATTTCAGATTTCCTTTTACTTATAAAGTGTAAACGAATATTTAAGTATTGTAAAATAATAGACTCCATTAGAAAATATATGTGATTGGTGTTGTTTTCAGAGGGCGTGTTCTTTTAATGCTGAAAAATATTGATACTGTATACAATTAAACATTATAGTACTTTTTAAGAAATTTAAAAAATTTTCATTTTTTATTTTATTTTCGTTAATACGCAAAAAATGTTCACTAATTTTGCAAATCTCCACCAAATCTTTGATGGATACATTAATCCACCGATTTTTGTGGCAAATTAAAGAATTTAAATAATTGTTTTGATCCCCAATTAAGGATTGTACACAGTTCTCACATTTAATTAATACTTGTAGCCTACGACATACAAATCCAGCAATATAAATAATAATTTGTGTAGAACACTCACTAATCACATGGCTGTTCATTATATATTCATGATCTGCAAACTGTTTGCAAGTTCAAGTAGTTTTTTAGATACCTCTTCTAACATATCAGGTTGTGCAATATTAAGCTCTGGTTTTCAAACCTACTAGATCCTACAAGATTGGATATCATCTAAAGGGATACAATTCCCCACCCCACCCTACGAATTTCTGCCCTGACTATTAATCTCTTATATGCAGCAGTAAATTGTCGACAGGTAGGGTTATTGTTCCACCCACCCTTTGACCTAATCGATGAAAAAAATAACTCTAAATGGTCCTGACTGATTTTGTAGCAGGGAAGGTAAACTAACCTATTTTGGGAAACACCTTCTTCATACATTAACAATGCGCTTTTTAGAGAAATAATAAAACCCAGAAAACCGGTTTTCCTTTTTTGAGTGAATGACTAGTTCTCCGGTAATTAATTTTAAATTTGATAAATATTCAATAGCATGAGAAATAAATTGTCTAGTATTTTCAATATTTTCTCAAAAATAGCTTTCTTGTATCTAGGAGCTGCTAGAGACCGACTGTTTAATATGTCAAAAATATTATTTACCATTTTGATAAAATATGCAGTTAGCTTTGCAACCCCTAAAGTTATCAAGACGTAATGTTTCTTCACAAAAAGTTAAAGCATCGGCCACTGACTCACTTAGCAATTGAATGGCTAATCTGACTTTCATTTTTTGTTTAAAAAATTGATGTGAGCTTTTCTTAGCTTATTTCCTAAATGCAAACCTTCGCTGCTTTGCAAATTTTCTAATTCTTCTATGAACTGCCATTTTATTTGATTTCCTTGACCATCTACTAAATTTTTTTCTCCTAACATATTTCTAATTAATTTTAACATATGGCAAGGATCATAAAAAATATGACATTGTTATTATTTATTTTAAAATATGTTCGGAGGTTGTGAAATTCCGTTGAGCAACCTAAAATATTTACCATTGAAATATTTGATGGTGCACCATCGAAAGTCAATGAAAGGACATGAGCACCTGTTTCTTGAATTAATTCAACACATTGGGACACTAGAGAACTTTTTTGCATTCGGATAACCCATCTGCAAAAAAGTACCCTACTGGCAATTTCCATGCTCCGTTTATACATACAATCATTAAAACAAATGCCTCTTTGGCTACTGCATTCTGATCATCTTTCAAGTCAACACCATAATAAACATACCCGTGAAATTTTTTCCGTCCCATTCTACTTGCTTTCTAATAGAAATTTCATCGATAACAAGTGCAAGGAGAACAGGCCTATCTGCTAACTGTACATATTTTTTTAAAGTAAGAAATGATTCTTTTGTAAATCCTGGTTCAGCATCAACATTCGTAAACCATTTACCAATTGTGCTTCTGTGTGGTAGACATGTATCAAAAACCCTTCTAACATAATCGTATCCCTTAGGGGAAAAAAAACTTAGAGTGATTGCAAATTTTCGCAATTCAGGAGAATATTTCTTATTTTTTTCAATTTACGTTTTTGCAATTCTTTAGCTATTTTTGGCATATTATTGAATAAAAGGGCATTGTCACTGTTTAATAAATTTCTTTTGGTTAAATCTTTTATAATTTGTTTTAAAGATACCACTTTCTTTTTATACCGTCTCACCTTCTGGCTCAACAGTTTTATTTTTTTTGTTTTTTTTCTGACTTTTTGATTTTTCCGCAAACAGTTCCCTCCGTAACTTCTTTTTTCCGGGAGTGTCTGCATTCACTTCTTCTTGCATATCTGTCGATGTCGATGCTAATGGTTCTTCAGAAGCAACATGTGCTCGTTTTTGGGGAAGAGTTCTCTTTAATTCCTGAAACAATAGCACACCTATTAGTTAAAAGGAACAGATTTTCTTAAGTACCTCAGAGTTACAATGCTGTATGTTAAATTTTATTAAATCCAGATTATGAGTGTAACATAATTAATAAAATTGTGCACAAACTAACATCTCCCAGAGTTACCAAGCTATATCTGCCAAAATATCACAAGATGAGCAACCAAAAATATACACATATTTGTATGACTGAATTTAGTAAGGTATATCACAATTAATTTCCCTTTTCAATTTTTGTCACGAGTTATATAGGTACTGCACATACAATAGTATAAAGATAAGGTATCGTTATATAAAAAGCAACTGTATAAACATACATACCTTCTTAGGTTGGATATACTTTGGAAGTTCCACAAATATGGTCGGCACTCATCGTCTAGAAGTCGTTTTCTTTCACTTATAAAATAAAACCATTTGTTTTCAAAATGTTTGGAACAAATCCTATCATTTTTCGTTGGAGACCAGTCTGCAATTTTTGTGTTTTGCACCCACTCTTTCCGTCTCTGGATTTGTAGGGAAACCTAATAAAAAAGCCTTATTAGTCTTTGCTTACAGGCTGTAAAAATAGTTAAAATTAAAACACGCCGCCACTGCCCTAATGATTGTTTATTGAGCTGGCATGAGTAATTAATTATAAATTCATGAATAAAAACCTTCATTGTTTGTATGGAAACTGTCAGATATAGCTGATTTAGCAAGTTTACAGATAATATTGGAATATCACATCATAAACTATCTTCAAGATTAAATAAAACGTGTTTTATTTGAGGCAATAAAAAATAGCTTATAATATCTTACCGGTGGAAAGAAATTCCAGGCTCCTTTTTGTCACTTCTACTTTTGCAATTGTAAGCACAACACATCACCATTATGATCAAACTAAATTTATGTATCTAAACACAGTTTTTCAGAGATTAAATCACAAAACAAATTTTGGTGACACTCCTATTGTTTGACACCAAAATATGGCGTCGGCTCGATTTTCGGCTTCAACTTCGGCGCACGGTATGTAATGCGCGTAACGCGTCCTCTCTCTTTCCTTGTCTAAGCATGGAGGTAACCAAAATCAGCTGTTATTTGGTCTGTCATCTTACTGAAAAATACTTCTTTAAACGGAATAAGGAATAGACAGCCTAAGTCTGACGTCACAAAGTTGGGAGGAGCTTATACTGACTCCAAACAATTTTTATTTTAACGGTAAATCGTCATTAGCAACTTTTCAGTTAGTATTTTCGTGTTTTGTGTAATAAAATAAGACTTTTCGTTTTCATATATAGTTTAAGAAACGTGCTAATTAAGAGACTCTCATTTGTTTTTGCCCAGGTGAGTTAACTTAATGCAATAATTCCTCTTGAAAACTTTTTGAGGTTATGTTTTTAATTGTTTTTGGTGTTTATTTTCTGTTAATGAATTAGTTACGAATTATCGCGTTTAATTAAATTAATTTTTAGCCTTCTAGGACTGCTTCAGAATGGGAATGTGCTTTGTTGCAGGCTGTAAGCATTACAGTTCAAAACATACATGTAAATTTTTCGATTCCCAAAGAACAAGACTGAAAGAAATAGATGGATTTCTCATAAGGTAAGAGAATTATATAGTCAGTTTCGGATTTATCTTTTAAATTTATTTTTTATAGGAGAAAAAAACAAAGATCCAAGTCAATTTGCAAAAATGTGTGGTTGCCACTTGTAAATAAAGAAAAAAAATATGGGCCAACCTTATTTGATTTTAATATTCAGAAGAGGTTAAATAAATCCCCAGAAAAAAAAGGATGAATAAAATAATAATAATAATATCTTTTATTGCCAAAAAATCTTTACAGACAAAGCAACGCCCAAACATATGGCATGGTACCATTACCTATAGTTTT
>JAHBCN010003941.1:0-30000 GCA_019359885.1 Listronotus oregonensis
ATTTTATTCACAATGATATTTTTAAAAATTTGTGGTAAGGGGTTTTTAATCCTTGCGAATCAATCCAGCATGTCGAAATTTCGGAATTTCAAATAAAATTTTTTAAAACTTCTTTATGACCACATCCTGTAGTCACACTTAATAACGTAAAATATCATTCTGAACAAAAAAGGCCCTATGATGTTGTGTGATGTCGGCATCCTAAACGATCGTTACAGGATCACGTCTGCCAAATTTGATATCTGTTATCCTGTTTTTGTTTGCAATGATATTTTTAACGTTATTAAGTGTAACTTTCGAATATACAGCGTGTAGCATAAAGAAGTTTTAAATTTTTTTGGATTCCGAAATTTGGACATACGAGGGTCGAAAATTCCTTACTCCAAATTTTTAGCATGTATTGAAGAAACATTACGGATGTTAATAAAATAGGTTTTATTTTTAAAAAAGCATTTTGTTGTTTAATATCTAGCAAACGACAGGGAAGAAAAATTTAAAATTGGGTGGTTATGTTGTCACGGTTAGTTTTTATTCCTAGGTTTGTTTTTAATAATTTAGTTTGTTTACCTTAATGCAGGTCGCTTTTCATTTTTTTTTGCAGTTTATTTTTGGCAAAAGGCTCCAAATTTGATTGTAATTGCTGGGTTACTTCTGTTTTTCTATCGTATTTGGTATCCTACCTTATGCTTTACGTTGCTTTTACCCCTCGTAGTATTGTGTACTAAAAAAATTAACATTGTTATTTGGGCAGCGTGGTTAGGCAACTCAAAATGCGTAACATTGTTGCCAATTTAGGGGCGAGAAAATTCCTAGAATAGCAGCAATGCGCGTGCGCCCACTGGTGCTTTTTGAGAAGGACGAAGGGCCATCGGCCATGTTTTATCATTGAGACTTTCACGTCATTCTTCAAGCTGAGAACTAGGAAAATTTGCAGCTACTGGTATTCAAGCCATCTTTATAGGATTTGTGCTGCAAATTTCCCAAAAATCTTTCCCGATTTAAGTTACCTTTGGTTTTGTGTGAATTTTGTTGGTTTGCGTTGCCTTTTTGGCTGTTTCGGGAAAGAAATCTGCATTGCAGGACTTGCAGTTCGACGCCGCAGGGATCACGTGTTAGTTGAAAATACCCCTTAACATCTTGGGGTTCTTCGGACGGGCCATTATTCTGCTGGGCCATTAATTTTTTTTTGCAACAGTTTTCGCTTTGGTTTGGAGGGGCCATCAATTTGGTAGAAGTTTTCTTGGGACGGGTCAGAGATAGTGACCATTTAGCTGTTAATGTGTTGTTTGTGGTTTTGGACACCATCCCTCTTCACGGTGTAGTGGCTGGCACACCTGCCATCACTCGGATTCAACAAAACAGGCAACATTAAAATTAACTTACTAACAATTTTTTTTTTAACACTTTTCAAGAAACAATTTAGGACTCTACCTTTTAAATTTTTACCATATTGTTATAAATTAATTGCGGCCTTTTCTTTTATTTTTAATGTAATATTTTTTTTTTTTGGTAAATCTTAATTTTCTTATTGGTTTTCAAATGGTGCCCTGGTCATTAAATTATTGGTTATTAAATAAGCGGTATTTATATATATTTTTATATTTTATATATTTTCTTTGAAATTGTAGACTTATAGTTTTAATATTTATTCTTTTCATCAGTATAGAAAATTTAACAGTTATTAAGCGCATTCACCATTTCATTTTTATTATTATATATATTTTTGTAAACTTTTAAATTATAAATTTAAATTTTGTAATTTCATAACCTAGCGCATTCACCATTTTATTTTGATTATTTTTTTTTGTGTAAACTTTTAACTTTTAAATTACAAATTTATAATAAATTATATTAACTAGTTGTTTTAAATATAGTGTTTTATTTGGCTCGCCTAGTGTCTCCTTTTCTAATGTTAATATTGTTTAGTAAAGTTTTTCTTGTCTTTGAGTGGTAGTAAAGTTGAACGAGAGTTCCCAATTAAATCTTGGAAGGTCTCTGCTAGGCCTGGCACCAAAAGCAGTGGCGCCCAGTTTAACCCCCCCTACTCTCCGGCAAATGAGTTAGGGCATTTTTGCACGCTCTCTCTGCTACTCACCTTCAGCTTTACTGTACTTTTGCTATTTAATTGTTATTAATTTTATTTAAAGAAAAAAAAAAAATATTTTTTTAAGGCTGCCAACGGCCAAATAAAAGTTGGAAAAGTGTTTTTAGGCCAAAACACTTGGGCTAAAGCAACTGCGTGACAATTTTTAACTTGATATTTTTTTGATTTTTTTTTTTAAATACTCGAAGTCCATTAAAAAAATCATCGATAACGGTATCTCAAATTTAGGATGTATGTTAAAAATATTTCGTTCATAGAAAATCGACGGGTCCAAGCATTTTTCCAAATATCACTTGTTTTTGATTTATTAAATTTATTTCTAGTTAGGGATACCTACTGTATATGTAGTATTAAACACCAGTTGCCTGATTTTAAAAGTCGTTGGTTTATGTACCTATAAAAAAATTACACCGTTTCTAAATTATATATACTACAGTAGGGCCTCGATAATTCAAACACCTCTATAATTCGAACGAGCCCACCGCTCGCGCATGCCGCTGTCTCATAGAGTATTGCAGCGCCACACAGTTATCATTCACTTTGCGTCTAGTTCACCGTGCGCCGTTTCGTCATTTTGTGCACTTCTTTAACCATTTTTGTGCGTTTGTATCATGGCTTCAACATTAAAGGAAAAAAAAACATGTAACATTGACAATATCACAAAAAAGCAAGATTAAAGGAGGTTTGTCGTTGGCAACGCTTGCGCAGAAGTATAATGTTGGAAAATCGACTATTTTTGATATTAAAAGGAAGGAGAAGAAATACGGTCATTTGTGATAAATACGGAAAGGGGTCCAGGCGCAAGAAAACAACTTTAGAACGCGTGAAAACGCCAGAAAAGCTGCGGAGAAAAGCTGTCTCCTTGTCAGGTGACATAGTGATGAAAAAAGCCAAATTTTTTCATAGAAGACTTAGCATAGAAGAGGTTGTTTTTAGTAAAGGGGGTTGGAGAAATTCAAAAAGTCATGGAATACGCCAACTCAAACTTAGTGGTGAAAAACTGTGGAGAAGCCAGAAAAAAATTTGATGACTTGACTGCCGATTAAATCTATAACGCCAACGAATCGGACTTATTCTGAAAAGTGTTACCAGATAAAACTTTGGCTTTAGGGACAGAGAGTAGTGCATCCGGTTTAAAGGTGTTGAAGGAAAGGATCACATTTATGCCAAGTGCAAACGCAACTGAAACACATACGGCCGAGTGATGATCGCGTTGTTAAATTTAGCAATGGACTTAGCAATTGTTAAAAGTTAACAACGGTTTAGAATGTTTAACAAAATGTCAGATTTTGACAGGTTGCCTACTAAAATCATTAAATAACGCTGACAATGACGTTTTGTTAAACATTCTAAACCGTTGGTAACTTTTAACAATTGCTAAGTCCATTGTTAAATTTAACAACGCGATCATCACTGGGCCGATAAATATGCCCTTGCATCAGTTTAAAAATTACCAGTTCATTATGCAGGTCAAAAAAGTGCTTGGGTTACAAAAGCATTATTTTTGGACTGGCTAAAGGTGCATTTTATTCACAAAGTTAAGAAATATTTATCAAAAAAAAAACCTACAACTTAAGGCACTTTTGCTTATTGATAATGCACCAGCGCATCCACTAGAAGAAGATCTGCAGTCGATTGACGAAAATTTAACTGATTTATATATGCCGCCTAACTGTATAGCCATAATTAAACCTATAGATCAAAACGTAATCCAGAACATTAAAGTGACATAAAAAAAAACTCCTGTGACAAGTTTTTGGTCAACAAGAAGTAGATTTAGAATGCACGTTATATCGAAATCCTTTAAAAAAACACCATAAGAGATGCCATTTTTTCTCTGGCTTAATGTTAGTATCCTCTTTAATTAAAAATCTTGGAAGCCTCTGTGGCTCTTTTTACTCAAACTAAAAGATACTTCAGGCCAGGTTTTGGATGACTTTGACCCTGTAGACGATCTTCCATTAAACATTTTCTGTAAAAAAGGTCTTTTAAAGGACTGGATTAACAATTTTTTATCAAGCAATGACAACATTGATTGTCAGGAGCTCTTAATAAGACAAATACAAAAGAAGTGTAAGAGAAATGGGAAGCAACTGAAAGGATTCCACGTGCTCGAGTTGTGTCTGCAATAAATGAATGCTTGGAACGGGCGAACCAAGAAGCAATTTCAATTTCAGAAAAAATTTATTGCGTGAATTGAGGAATAAAGCATTGTCAAAGTACTATTATAGATTTTTTTAAAAAGTGTAAAAATACTTAGTGATGAAAATTTGCATTATAAAAAGCTGTTTAATTTCAATAATCACCTTTTAAAATATGTACCTACATACTATAATCCGAACGCCTCATTAATCTGAACAGGAAGAAAATTTTAAGTGTTCGGATTTTCGAGGTCTTACTGTACTATTTTGAGGTATATATGGGTATTACAATCACTTGAAATAAAAATTACGAGAGTTTCTAAAACGCTTTAAGTTCAAAGAGACTTAAGGAAAAACGAAGAAAGACATTTAAGTAATAAATACTATTATTTTTATGGCCATGTAGGTTTTAACAAGGGTTCAAAGGTATCCCCGGAGAAGACTGAAATGCCATTTAGAAGAAATATGACATTAGTTCGGGGTGCGAAACGTACCATAAATTTACGTTTATTAAGGGTGTATATCACTACTAAAAGACTTTTGATGTTTTATCAGTAGCGCCCTGTTAGTGTTCTTTTTATATAGGTTCGTTTTAGAAACATACTTTTCCATTCCATATGCGTACCTAAACCATGGGTAAGATTAATAAAAATGTGAAAAGTAACGGGGCGCGTGATTTGAATATTCTATGTTTGTACTGCAAAATCCAGTTTGAAATAAAATCGTATCTGCTCTCTTTCGCGAAATTCACAAAAAACAAAATTATCTTAAATTTTATAGAAAAAATTGAAGAAACAAGGAAATTTTCCGAATTTTCGCATTTAGTTTTTTTCCCTTACTCACAAATAAAAGTTTACATTTATTTTGGAGCATAATTATCATATCATAAATACGGAATTAATCATATTTTTTATGTATTTTTTAAATTTAGCATCTCAAAACTGTTAAATCTATCATTCATAAAAAATATATTTTTTGAATTTAACTAAAAAAAAATATTGGACTCCAAAATAAATATTTTAAAACTATTATATATTGCTTATAATTTATTAACTAACCTGGTATACTTTATATTTTTTTATTAAAGTCGGCATCATGCTACAGAAATAGAAGAATAAATTATTAAAATAAATTGATGAATTAAATTATATATATTAATATATTATATATATATACATAGTATATTTAAATATATATATATAATTATATATATATATATATATATATATATATATATATATATATATATATATATATATATATATATATATATATATATATATATATATATATATATATATATATATAATTATTTAATGTATACTACATGTGCTTATGTATTTATAAGTAGTTACAACATAAACAACATCAATTTATTTTAATAAGTTAATTTTCATTTCTGTAGCATGATGCCGACTTCAATAAAAAATATAAAGTCTATCAGGTTACTTAATAAATTATAAGCAATATCTAATAGTTTTAAAAGATTTATTTTGCAGTCCAATATTTTTTTTAGTTAAATTCAAAAAATATATTTTTTATGGATGATAGATTTAACAGTTTTGAGTGCTGAATTTGAAAAATACATAAAAAATATGATTAATTCTGTATTTATGATATGATAATTATGCTCCGGAATAAATGTATAAACTTATATTTATTTAATTTATGCATCTACGTATAAATGTAAATAAATTATAAATGTATGTTACAAAAGAAAAATCTTTTCAAATACGTTGAGAAGAAAAATGAACATCTTGCTTAAATCTCTTAAGATAAAATTTGTCACTTAACAGACTTGTTTAATATTTATTTCAGTAGTCTAAATTTGTTTTATGGACGGATTCTCCAGCCTGTAGGTCCGTTTTCAGTTACCGATTCCAAACAATCTGCTAGGTGAACCAGAAGAACGTGAATTTTAGAAGTAATAGAGGCATCGGTAGCTTCAAGTGATTTTTGTAATTTATTTATGAGGTTATTCAATTCTTTTTTATCCAGATCCAAAATGCTTGTAGAAAAATATTTATTTACAATTTTGTCTAGTGTTGTAAACGCCGAAATATATGGTACTAGTTTGAAGGGCCCATAGGCACCGTAGATGTCAGGATCCTGAAGTTTGTCAGCATTTTTTAACAACTGCCTGCACTGATTACTTTTAAAAACTACGCCTTGATAATTTTTTGGGACGAATTTTGAATTTCAAAGGCCAAATCAAAGCTAGATGCCTGTACTACTTTTAAAATTCACGTTCTTTGAGATCACTTAGCAGATTATTTAGAATCGTTAAATGGAAAGGGGCTTGGTTTTTGGCCCCGGTAAGCTAAAAACCCCTCCATAAAAAAAATTTTAAACTACTGAAATAAATTTTAAAAAATCTGTTAAGTGACGAATATTATCTTAAAAAAATTAAAGAAAATTTTTGTTCAATTTTCATCTCAACGTTTTGGGGGCTTTTTTTTTTCAACAAATTTTTTAATTCACATTTATATGTAAGTGCATATATTAAATAACAAATTTTTTTTTTTTAATTTAATGTCCACTAAATGTACACGTATTTATAAGTAGTTACAGCATAAACATCCTCACTTTATTTTAATAAGTTATTCTGCATTTCTATATTACGATGCCGACTTCGATAAAAAAGATAAATTATACAAGGGTTAGTAAATAAATTATAAGCAATATATAATAGTTTTAAAAAATGTCTGTTGCAGTCCAATAATTTTTTTTTGTTAAATTCAAGAAATATATTTTTTTATGAATAATAGATTTAACAGTTTTGAGTGCTAAATTTAAAAAACACAACAAAAATATGATTAATTCTGTGTTTATGATTTGATAATTATACTTTGAATTAAATGTTAATAATTTTTGAATACGGGTAAAAAATTAAATGCGAAAATTCGCGAAATTTTACCCACCGTCAGGGGTACCGTGAAAAAAAAAACAAAAAATGTTGGAATAATACTATCGACTTTGCAAACTCTTCCGTGCAAGCCTAGCTACGAGCTATTTGCCCAATGCATGGAATCAGACTAAAAGGGCTTCATTCCAAAGCCGGGTAAGGACTGCTCCCGGGAAAAAGGGACTTAGACCAATTACATTGTCGTCTTTTATGATAAAAACAATGGAAAAACTGATCGACAGGTATGTCAGGGAAAACTCTCTGACAGAGGGGCCCCTCCAAAAAACCAACATGCCTATCAGTCAGAAAAATCATGCGAATCTGCTCATCATCAACTGGTGGGGATTAGAACCCCGCACTGAACAAAAGGGGGAAAACGCACTTGCTGCATTTCTTGACAAGGGAGCTTTTGATCGAACCTCCTTCAACTCAATGGCCGCGGCTCTTGCCAGCCCCTAATGTTAACGACACCTTTTGGGAGGGGGGATAAACAACATGTTACTTGGCAGACGAGCGCAAGCAACGTTATTCAGGGGAAACAAGGGGGGTCAGTGGTCAAAGGATGCCCACAGGGGGGGGTTCTATCCCCACTATTTTTGGGATATGGTTGTTGACGAACTCCTGGTGGAACTGAATAATAATGGCCAAAACCCGGGGGGATGCGGGGGGACATCCTTTTGTGGGGGGAAGCATAACAAAACAACCTCGGGCTTATGCAAAGGGCACTGAGAATTGTGGAGGGATGGTGCAACAAGGAAAACCTTACTGTTAATCCTGGCAAAACTGCGCTAATACCCTTCACTAGACGAAGGAAGCTGGATGATTTAAAATCTCCTCACTTCTTCGGTACCACACTGGGGATGTCCAGGGGGGTAAAGTACCTTGGACTAACTCGGGGTTCTAAGCTAACCTGGAATCCACATATGCAGAATGGGGAAATTTAAAAAGGGAAAAAAGGCTCTAATGGCTCCAAAAAAAGCTTTGGGGAAAAATTGGGTTTTTTAGCCACGCATAGTACACTGGTTGTACACTGCTGTAGTAAGACCCATGATAACCTACGGTTCAACTATCTGGGGCCCAAAAAAAGAACAGAGAAAAGCAGAGCTGGAGTTACCCCAAAAACCCCCGGGGCAAAATTTTCTTTTAAAAGGGAGCTATTAGAAGCACTCCAACTGCAGCCAGGGGAAACCCCACAAGCCCCCCCTCTTGGTATAATTATTAAGGCGGAGGCGAGGGGTTGGGGCATACAGGCTGAAATGTAACGGAAAAAGGTGCTCGGGCCCCCCCCTAGGACACACCAGAATAACGAGCAGTATCCCCAAACCCAATATTTGAGATGGGCAGTGATACAATGCCAAAACGGATAAATACCCCAGACCATACAAAAACTTTTTCCCGGGGCGGTAGTGAAAAGGCTTGGGAGTCTCGGAATTTGGTTTGGTATACCGATGGATCCAAGACTGACAATGGAGCCGGCGCGGAATACATGGTATGACCCCAGGTTCAATGCTTTGCTTCCCTTTTGGGGGAAAACGCCACTGTTTTCCCCGGGGGGGAAAATATGCCATTGAACTTTGTCTGCAAAAACCTGGGGGGGGGATATAAGGGGGGGACATTACTATCTTCTCTGATAGTCAAGCGGCCATAAAAGCTTTGGGGTCCCAACAAATCAACTCAAGGTTGGTTTGGAACTGTCTGCAATGCCTCCCCCAAAACCCGGCTAACCCCCAAAAAAGTTACACTTTCCTGGGTGCAAGGACACAGGGGGGAAACAGGGCAATGAAAAAAACAGACTCCCCCGGGCCCGGCGAGGCTCCCCAGCAAAAATTTTGGGAACCTGTTTTTGGGGAAACCAAAAGCCCGGTTCGTGGGGACATGACTCGGTGGATTCAAACACAACATCAGTCATACTGGAACCACATTCCAAAAGGAAAAATCCGGGGAAAACAATGCTGGGGGTCACCATCGAAAGCATTGACAAATTTTAAATACTAAAAAAAAATAGGAACCAGATTAGGATAGTGACAGGATTAATAACCGGACACTGCACCCTAAGAAAACATATGCACACTATGGGCATCTATAGAGAAGAACCCATTTGCAGACTATGTGACGAAAGAGGAAGAGACAGCCTGTCACATCATATATGAGTGCCCTGCCCACATACTGGAGGAAAATCAAAACCCATGGTGGACACTAACCACCAGGATGCTGGAGACCAGAAAAAAACAGTAAAAGGGCTACTACACCTGTCTAAGGTGTCAAACCTTTTTAACTGAAACAAATACACAAGAGATACAACAAGCCCTGTAGGCTGCAGTGTCGAGGCGGACAAAACCTCAACTTGTGTATTTACTTTATCAATCAATCAATCAATAATCGACAAGATTATTATTAAAAATTGCAATAAATCTATATATTGAAAAAAATGTTTATTTTGCCATAAGTTAATTAATTTGCTTAACTGGCAAAAAGGTAATACATATTTAAAGGAAAGAGTAAAAAGAGGCGAAATTGTACCGACAGAATTGAGCTTTTTAAATAAATGCCTTAATCACTAAGCTATTACATTAAATTTATAATACATAATGTTATTTATATTATGCTATTTGTATAAAATTAATTATGTCGTGTTTTTTGTCATACTCTATTTTTTATAGAGGCTAATTTTTTTACCGCAATTTTTGTATTTTTGTTGATCTCTAGGACCAATACGTGACTTGGCACAGTTAACCGAATAAGTATTTAAAACTCGTTTTTCCCAAATAAGCGTATGTTTATAAAAGTGGTCAATATATTCTTAACTCGTTTATTTACTCGCCTTTTTTAAATTACTTATATCTTTCTTGAGTTTCTTGGTAAATTCCAGATTGTTGGTCTTGACATATCCAAAACTTTTGACCAGGTTAAGCATAATGCCCTCCTTAAGAAATTTCTCTTCTACGGTCTCTTAAGTAAACTTATGTCCAGCTTTCCAGTCTCCTTTAAAATGGACATTATTGTAGATGATAGCCACTCTTTTAGCCTCGGATGCCTCAGAGCTTATTATTGGCACCAACTCTATCTTTTCATTACAATAATAATCTTTTCTCTCCCACAAGCTTGATTTGCAACATATGGCCAGCTAAATATGGAGGGCCACAAATCTCGTCCACTTTAATGCTTCTAAAACACATTTATGTTTGCTGTCACAAAAAATCTACAATTCTCATTTCTTATTTATGAACAACCAAGTTCTGTGAAATAAAAAGCCCAAGGGTACTATGGGATCCAGACTGTAAAACCCTTAGCCTGCAGAGATCTTCCCTTTTCCTTTAAATCTGCAAATGTTTCTGTTCCTCCTTAATAAACTATTTCTTACTACATTTAAGACACCTACAAAACGTTAGTACTTAAGCTTTAAGCCTTTGCTGAATAAGAACTAAGTGAAGCAATGAATGATCTTATTTAAAATCTTATATTTTCTCGCCTGTAAAAAAAGAGTACATTTCAAAAAGAAATTTTTCTTCTATAATGTAAAAAAGAAAATTTTAGGTTTTGCTTAATATACTTTTTTTTGTAATAAGAAAAAAATATTTTTAAGTGTTTTTAACACATACAAGAAAGCTCTTATCTTTTGACCTGTAAAAGCCTGTCACTGTTTTTAAATTATTTTTTACCTTGTAGCTCCCAATAAAGTAACATTTTTTTTACATCCTATCTGAAGAGGCCCCGAACTTCCCTTTTTTGGTTTTTATTTCTACGGTGCTTACATTGTGGAACCTAGTGCCTGCAGACTACTTACCTTGCTTTTCAAACGTCCAAATCATTAAGTCCCGTGTAAATGAACCACTACTTAGTTAACTTAAAACGCCCACAATATGTTAGTACTTAGGCTTTAGGCCTTCATGGACTATCCCAAGACATAAAAATTTATTTTTTAACCTTTGTAATTTGGTTATCAATTTATATTTTGTGCTGCTAATTGTCGAATCACTAAAGCTTTTAAATAACAGATAAATTAACTCTAGAATATAAAAATCTTACCCGTTTACAATAATTTCTATGCTAATATGTTAAAATTTATACACTTAAATTTTATCAAACTGTATAAAACTTAATTGTTATTTAGCTGGTTATTTTACTATTTATTTATTTTTTTGTAATGTCAAAAATACCTAGCAAAAGGAAACAAAGTTATAGCCAGAAAAATAGACATTAAATCTTCATTATCTATTTTGGATAGTATAAATTGATAATGGACAGATAAACTAATCTAATGGAAAATTGATTACATTACTGAATTATCAATTTTAATCAGCCTTTAAAACTGGCATTTGCGCAAAGTAGTTCTAATTTAATTATAAAATAGGCTGAAAATGAAAGCAAATTTTAGTTCAAATGGTATATTAGGCTTTTATTTGTCATTAGAAATACATCAGTTATTCAAAAGTAGTTTTTTATATCTACAAAATTAAATATTTGTAACTGTACAAAATGCAGATGATACACACTACAATAGTAGTCCAGGTAAGTTAGGAAATAACTTGGAAATTTTTAAAGCCAGCAGATATCGAGATGCGGTTTTCTACATTGTGTTTAGAAAGCTCCCAAGAAAAAAGTTTATATGGTGTGGTTATGCCATTTTTCTAAAAATGAATTCTAGTGAAATAAATGCATTTTGCAATTGCATTATTTCTTGAAATATTATAAGAACGACTGGAAACTCGGAAAAATCGCTCGAAAATCGTTACTCGGGGGTTTTCGGGGATGCCGAATTCAATTCTGTATTAAATAATATTACACATATTATAAAAACACTTGCTTTGAAAATCTTTTCTGACTCGAAACTGGATTTATAAAAGGCGCCAAAGCTATCAAGAGAGTAGAGTATCGTTACCGTGGGGACCGGCGCGAACACAAATTTATTAACTAAAAAGGCACTTCCAACCAGGCTGAGTATAGTGACGAGGAAAAAGATAAAGAAAGGAAAGAAGAAGAAGAAGAGTTTGAAGAAAATGTTTAGTATTTAAGTTGAAAATTGAACTTTATGAAGGATAATTCAATATTAGTAGAAAGTACAATTTATTATTAAAATAAAGTTTTATTTTCATAATTTGTAATTTTTCACTTTCTTCATTACCTTTCCCCGCAGAGCCACCCTTCGAGCGCTCCTGGGTAATTCTACGGCCAGAATTGAATTCGAAAACCCCCAAGTAACTATTTTTGGCTGATTTTCTTGGACGCTGTAATTTCTCCCCGATCACCCCCACAGAGCCACCCCCGAGCGCCCCAAGATACTTCTAATGCCAGAATTGAATTCGGCATCCCCGAAAACCCCCGAGTAACGAGTTTTGAGTGATTTTTCCGAGTTTCTAGTCGTTCTTACAATATTGCAAGTAATTATGCAATTGCAAAATGCATCTATGGCACCAAAATGCATTTTTAGAAAAATGGCATAACCACACCATATAAACTTTTTTCCTAGGAGCTTTCTGAGCACAATGCAGAAAACCGCATCTCGATATCTGTTGGCCAGAAAAATTTCTTTATTTCGGTCGCTTTTGATCTAAACGCCCTGGACTATAGATATTTACGTTATAAGTCGAAAAAGCACTTTAACAGTATAAGTGAGATGTTTACGAACGACGCGACGAAGGAGCAGACTCTGGAATTTCGAAACAAATATTGAATAGTTTGCAATATTTTATTACTGTACTGTCGAAATTTAAGTTTTGAAATAATAACGTATTTTTAACCTGCTTCGTATATCTACAAAATAATGAATTAATTATCTGCTTTGAAAACGGATTTCAATATTTTTCTTTACTGGTGGAAACATTGGTAGAACTAAGATAAAATTTAAATTTGACGGAAGGATGGCGTTGATATATCCAGTAAACGCAACTATCCTGTTTTTATTTACGTCAAGGTAGAAAGGAACTTAGTTGAAATTTAGTGTTATTTTACAATCATTTTTGGTAAAATTGACCAAATGGAGAAAGATGGTGGAAATCTCATTCCTTATGAAATTTTGCAAAAATCTAATAAGATTACAGGGCAGCAAGTACCAAAAAAATCGGCAGAACGGTATGAGAAAGAATTTTTGTCCTGTTCTCGATGGAAAGGTTAGAATAAAGTAGATTTCGTAAACGAAGACGTAATTATGGCTTATCTTTATGACTTTTCAAGTAAAAATGCACGAATTTAAATGAATATTTCACTCATATATAAATTTTCCCATAAGACACGTTAAAAATCAAAAAATTTCAGCGGAAATTTCACGTTGCCTACACAACGTGGTATTTTCACTTAGTTACAAACACATAACAATCGAACCTGTTTGTTCGTATTGTCAATTAGAAACGTCAAAATCGGTCAAAATGAGTCAATTTGGTCATGTACACGATAAAAAAATAGATAAAGTAATTAAAAAAAACTATTTTAGTTATAGTTTTAATTATGTTCGATAAAATTGAAAATTTTATGACAAAAAAACCATTTTAATAGTCTAATACTCCCATATTTCTCCATTCTAGAAATATTCTCCCTAAATACCGCTCGTGCATAAAAATTAACCAGATAATTTTCATTCAAACTTGTTATACAAATTCCACTCGTTCTTCGAACTCGTGGAATTATAAATAACAAGCTTTCATGAAAATAATCGGTAATTTTTAAGCACTATTATTACCCCCGAAAATTTAGTAATTGTCAGGTTTTGACTTACTATTAACAGTATGAAATAAAAGTATAAAATTCGATTTTTTGGTGGTATTTATACAAGAAAAAATATTTGCGATGTATACCAAAAGCCACATTGTATTAAAAAGAAAAATGTGTATTATAATTACCATGTTACATGTTATCAGTTACCGATAATTTGACACAATGTCAAAAAAAATTAAAACGAGATGAAAAAATATCATTCATAAGCACACACCTACCTTAATTTTAGAGTTTTCAATTTAATATTCTAATTTGGTTAATTCATTGATGAATTTTCAAACATACAAATTCCAAAATTAAATTTTACGTGCCTGGATCAAAAATATAAGGGTAAGCTTAGCAATATACATTTTAATTACGTAGATTAAACCATTACTGCTTTCAAAACCCCGCATTTATCCCCAGCAGAAATATCATTTATCTGACTGAGGGACTGAGGTTGATTTTGATATTAACATGAAAAAGGCCAAACATATAAAGTCATTTCCTTTCACATTAAAAAAATATTATCCAATTTTTATGTTGATTTTTTGTCTTTATCGTTATTTATTTTGGATTTTTCAGGGGTAGTAGTTATTTGTATACCGTGTGTCCATGATATCAATGTGGCGTTGTTTAATAAGCGCTGCGAAATAAATTATCTGCGTGTTTTGGTAATTCGACATAGTTGGATCTAAAGTTTCTTATGTTTAGATCTTATACGAACGAGCCTTTATAGGCTGCCTAAAGACAAAAAATCTAAAAGAACATAGTTCTATGGGAAACCATATTGCTTTAACAAGAAGAAGAATTTAAATAATAGCTCACTTCTAATATCTTTATTATGTATAAAAACGGGCATTTTTTCTAAACACATAAATACATATTGATATTCTACAGGGTGTTTCCTAACTACGGTACGAAACTTCAGAGGGTGATTGGCTAGGTCGTTTTAAGAAAAAAAGTTCCTATAAACATATGTCCGGAGTTGCTTCGTTTCTGAGATACAGGGCGTTGAAGTTTAAAGAAAAAACGGTATTTATAAAATATCATAAATATCCTAAAACCGATTTGGTCGAAATTTGGTGCAGTTATTTGAAGTAATAAGGTGCTTATTTAGCTCTAACTAGATTAAAATTATTAGCTCCAGTGGCGTCTCAGTGGGCACCACAGCCATATTATTGACGAAAAAAGTACACCAATGACTTTTTCTTATAGTTTTTATATTTTTTTAAGATTAAGCAACTAAAAATACAACTTTTTACTTTTCTGTGTTTTCTTCATATCTAGCTTCGTTTTCGAAAAAAAAAATAAAAACCACATTAACTCATTCTAAAAGCTATCCATGGACAACATAAAATAAAAACCAAAAATAAAAAATAAACACTTTCGACCTTAAAGTAAATGAGCAAAATGTCCACCTTCTGATAAAATACAAGACTGCAACCGATTTGTCATTGAGTGTCTGACACGTGCAAAAATTCCTGGAGTATTCCTTATGACATTGCAATTGTCAATTATCCGATTCCTCAAGTCATTCACATCTAGTACAGGAGTTTTATAAACAAGAGCTTTCAAATGGCCCTATAAATAGAAATCTAGAAGATTCATATCAGGACTGCGAGGTGGCCAATTTTGAGGTCCTGCACGTCCAATCCAGCGATTAGGGTAGGTGATGTCGAGATGCTGACGAGCAAGAGCACTAAAATGAGCTGGAGCCCCGTCGTGCATAAACCACATGTTAACTCTTACTTGTACGGGTACTTCTTCTAACAAAATGGATACATGATCTTGCAAAAAGTCCGTGTAGGATTCACCTGTTAATCTTGCTGGTAAAAAAATGGGCCAATTAGGTAGTCACCAATAATTCCTACCCAAACGTTCAGCGAAAATTGTTGCTGAAAATGACTTTCTCTAATAACGTGGGGATTTTCGTCGGCCCAAAAATGGTCATTGTGAAAGTTCATAATAGCATCTCGTGAAAAATTTGCCTCGTCCGTAAATAAAATATTTGGTAAAAAATTATTATTATATGCCATGGTATGATCAACCACCTGCAAAACATTAATCTTGTTTGAAAATCCCGAGGTAGCAGAGCTTGGACCCGCTGTATGTGATATGGGTAAAGGAGGTTTCTTTTTAGAACTTTCCAAACGGTTTTTGGGCTGACTTCAAGCTGCTGTGCAATCTTCCTGGTACTATTTGAAGGATCTTCTTTTATCGCATTAAGTATAGCTTTTTCTAATTCAGGCGTTGTTACAGTTTCTGGTCTTCCACCACCTGTATTTTTATTAAAACTCCCAGTTTCACATAACCTTGCGAGTAGCGTTCTAAATGTTTTGGCACATGGAATTACTCTGTTAGGATATCTGTCTTGGTAAATTCTTCGTGCTTCTTCCGCATTTCCATTTGCTAATCCATAAATAAAGTGCATGTCAGCCATTTCAGCGTTAGTAAAATTATTCACGATGGATCACTGCTAATTGACAACTCTGAATTTTACTGATATGACAATACTATCACTGTGAGCTGGTCTCCAAAGCGGGTAAGTAGGTACTAGATTGGACTTCGCAATAATTTGTTATAAAAAGCAGATGTGGTATGCCAAAAATGTGATAATAAAAGTCGTACAAGTAAAATGTTTATTTTCATAGTAAACAAGATATGAGGTTGCTTCATCTAAAAAAAAACTACAAAAAAAAGTCATTGGTTCACCAAATCGTTTAAGGATATTTATGATATTTAAATATCGTTTTTTTTAAACTGTCAGACACTCAATGAGAAATCGATTGCAGTCCCGTATTTTATGAGAAGGTGGACATTTTGCTCATTTACTTTAAGGTCGAAATTGTTTATTTTTTATTTTTGGTTTTTATTTTATGTAGTCCATGGATAGCTTTTAGAATGAGTTAATGTGGTTTTTATTTTTTTTCTCGAAAACGAAGCTAGATATGAAGAAAACACAGGAAGTAAAAATTTGTATTTTTAGTTGCTTAATCTTAAAGAATAAAAAAAACTATAAGAAAAAGTCATTAATGTACTTTTTTTCGTCAATAATATGGCTATGGTGCCTACTGAGACGCCACTGGAGCTAATAATTTCAATCTAGTTAGAGCTAAATAAGCACCTTATTACTTCAAATAACTGCACCAAATTTCGACCAAATCGGTTTTAGGATATTTATGATATTTTATAAATACCGTTTTTTTCTTTAAACTTTAACGCCCTGTATCTCAAAAACGAAGCAACTCCGGACATATGTTCATAGGAAGGAACTTTTTTTCTTAAAACGACCTAGCCAATCACCCTCTGAAGTTTCGTACCGTGGTTAGGAAACACCATGTATAAAGACAAAATATGTATATTCGTTTTTATTTCAATAAAAATTTTCGAAATATAAAATAATCCTCAAAATGAATGTAACACCTCTTAAAATATATCACAAAAATATTACTTGTAGTAAATTTAATAAACTAAAGTCTAACACCTATAAAAAAGGCTATATTATATAACAATATTAGCTATTAAAAATAGGTTTAATATAAATTATAGAAGAGAGTTAAAAATTAAATTATCTCTTAGAAGTAAAGTACCCTTATTTTTTATTTTTCAAAAAAAAAAAATAAGAAATATCACTGCAAATAAAAAGTTATGTAACAGTATAATAGATTGCACACAGTTTGTAAAATCGCGTACTTTATAAATAAAGTCTTTGAAATAAATAAGGTTTAATAAAACTTAAAAAGGTTTAAAAATTTTAGGAAGTTTACAAAAATAGTAAAAAAATATATTTTTTGCTGCACACCGTAGTTTATTTCGTTACCTATCAAAAATATATTCTAAATAGTTTTTTTGTTACACCTCATAATATCGCTACGTATTTTTACTAATTTTTTAAATACCTAACAATAACAAACAATTTTTGTTCGTCCTAGATAAGTGAAATTTTATACTCCTACATATATATTTTTTAATTTTCGGCATTCCACATAATATGTTGTAAAATTAAAATTAAGGATACTTTACTCCTAAGACAAAATTATTTTTTTAACTCTCCCTCGCGTACCGTAATTTTTTAACCGGGTTCAAGGGTTAATTTTTTAGGCTAAGGAGATGCAATACTAAGCTACATAAAAATAAATTTAAGTTGTCCAAGAATAAAAAAACAATTGCTGCGGACTTTCTGCCGATCACTGTATAGAATAAATTTTTTAACTCTTTATATAGTCCAGAAAACAAAGCGGAAAAAAGTGCAAAACCTGTCAATTTTTTCAAAGTGCATAGATTTGCATAAAAATTTAGGATTAAGCTTAATTAGCTTACCCTTCACTTTAAAATCTATATTATGCCCATGGGCGCATTTTCAGGGGTGAAAACTACCCTTTATTGAAAAAAACCCATAAAACTATACATTAAAGCTTAGGTTGAGTAAAATTTGACTTAAATAAGATAAAAAAGTAGTATTTTTTTTTTTTTTTTAATATTTCAGCCCTAACCACAACTCCTATTATGATAAAAAAAATATTTACCCTGAACAATTAATATATTCACAGTGTTTTGCATGAATATTCGGGATTAAGCTTAACTTAACCTCCTCTTTAAAATCTCTAATATGCTGAAGGTAGCTTTTTATGTTTCAGAGGTTAAAACTACCCCTTATTGCAAAAACCTTCAAAACTTTCATATTAAAGCTAAATAAAATTAGGCTAATATATTCTAACCCTTAAAATTTAACCCCTTATTATAATTTAATAAAAAAACAGTGTTTACCTTAGAAAAATTAGGATCTAGTCACAGAGTTGTAATTAAAAAATGTGACTGCTCAAAAGTATTACTAATTTTATTTTGTTATTTTTTAATCCTCAAAAACCCACTCCTTACAATCTTAAAATGCAAAAAATAGTAAAAAACCGCAAATTTTTTTAAAAATGCATCGAATTGCTTTTAGAATGTTCCAAAAAATTGTTTTTTAAGCATAACCACTTCAGTTTTTGTGATAAAAAGTTCCTTAAAAAACCATTCATTTGGTTTTTTTAAGGAGTTATAAGGTCCTATATATATAAAAACTGTTTAAAACCTTAACTTTTTTAAAGAAATAACTTTAAAGGGCTCAAACTAGGTAATACTTGTCTATAAACACACTTTTAAATTTTTATATTTTACCTAATTTTCGTCATACAGTAAATACAAAAAGCAAATTATTTGTAATTTCAAAAACCTACAATAAAATTATCAAAGATTTTTGCACTCAAAAAAATTTTGTCTAACCCTATTTTAATCATAACTCACTTAGCTATTATGATACATACCTTTTTTGAAAAGAAAAGAAAGGTCTTTGCAAATTCGCCAAAAAAGTTCTTATTAGTTTTCATCGAAAAATACGTAGATTTTGCGTTATTTGTCTTTGAGCCCCTGAAATTTTGTGTTTTATGAATAACAGCTAACCTTTAACAAACCACAACTTGGTTTGTATTGGTTCCACAGCAATTACAAAAAAAAAATATTTTATTTGTTTAGCTACAATTTTGTTATTTGCAGTTTTTTTGATAAAATACATACTTATCAAGTTATTTGCAAAAAACGATTAAAAACGTTGATTTTATCGACGAAAAACTCCGACTTTCGATCGGGAATAACTGGAAAAGTTTGTATTTTACAAAAAAAAAAAATAAATGCATAAAACATTTTTTGCTTAAAAATTATTTTTCCATCGATTTCTGTGGTTAAAGTATAAAAAAAGTTCCACCACCGAGATGGTTTGGCAGCCACCCCCAAGGTAAAGGCGCCCTTTGGCATAAAATAGATTTTGATCCTTAGACTATTCCCTACCTACTGTTAAAATTTCAAGTCATTCCTTGCTTTTTGAAAAAATTGCAAGGCAAAATGGTTTGTTTTCTGGACTAATATTGTTAACTGGGTATTTATATTTCTCTTCTACTTGAGCACATATTTTTTGCTGCACAAATACGGACTAAAAAAAAATAAAAACCAAGTTTTTTATGCAACTTATATTTACTTATGTTATTGTTATTAGTATAAAAATTAAAAAACATTTTAGCCTGACACTGTAACTAATTTCTATAGTTATGTAGATAACAAAAATGTTAATAAGGAACATTTTTTAAGGAACAAATTTTCGTACTTGTAGTCTTTTGACTATAGTTTATTTTAAATTTTTATTTTCGGTATTGTCTTATTTATCAGCGCTTAAAATTAATAAAATACCGTAGAAAAACAAATAATATAGTAATAAAAACAGTTGTGCAAACTGTATGGCCAACCTATATGACAGTAGTATTTTGATTGACATTAATTAATATTTTATTTTTCTACTTTTTCTAATGGTGGTGCCCTAAAAATAATTAACACCCTTTAACTAAGTACTATTCACTTTACCAACTGACAATATAATGGAGTTCACTCTATCTTAACTGAATCGATATCCACTTACGGCACATAAATCGACTGGCTAATACCGAATCGGGCGCCATCGCCATTGCCACTCCAAATTTCATTCCGCAATATAAATTGGCGTGAACTAGGCTTAATGGCTTTGTGTCACTTTAAAGCGGCAGAGCTAATTTGTTTATATGACCGTCGTGGTTAAAAGCTATTTGCTTTATTTATTTCAGTTATATTTTGCAAAATAGTGGGCTATTTGCTATGACGTTATTGGAAGGTTAAAAATCTGTATGAGGAATGGGATTTGAAAATACACCCATTACAGATTATAGTTTAAGAGTACACATAAATATTAATATACAATTGAATTTATATACCAATCCAAAAGCCACCAAAATGTTCATATTTGCGCAGCAATTTTTTTAAGTAATATATCAATTGTTTATTGATTTATTATTAATAATTTGTAATATTTGTTTTTATTGCTAAAAGATGTGTTTAAAGTGACTGATTCTTTCGTCGGCGCGATGGAGGTAGTGGTGGGGATAGAGGCTCTCGGACTGACATCCCAGTCAAAAACGGAAATTGAGAGTTCAAATCAGCGGAGCGCAAACAAAATAGCCATATCTCAGCAAATTTTTATCGGATCAAGCTCTTTTTTTTTAATCTGGGGTAGCGCAAAAAATTATGAATAATGGTGCATTAAGTTTTTAAAAATTATTTTTTTTCTAATTTAAATCCATGCGTCTCAGCTCATTTTTAATGGTAATATTAAAGGCACTTTAGAAATCGAAAAATATATTAGTTCGTAAGCTTCTTAACAAGATTGGTGTTGATGAATCCTCCAATAAAAATGGTATTGGCGAGAGATCAATTAATATATCTGAAACTAAAACTGAAGTTTCAGCTTTAGATTTATTAATTCATATGTCGTCTAAGAAAGTTTTGGAAAAAAAAACTTAAACTTTAAATAAAATTAAGTTTAATTGATTATTCTTTACTTAGTAATTAATACTGTTCCTTTAATCTGTTTATATTTAATACTGTACAAACTACATCTGTATGTATTAATATTAATATCGAATTTATTAATATGTAAATAAAAAAGACGATATGAATTATATTTAACTTTCTTTTATAGTAAATATTTTACCATTTACATATTAATAACATGGTTTAAAAAAATAAATAGATTACTTAAATTTTAAAAATAATTTAATACTGCTTTAAAAAGGTAAAAAGGTATAATGTTTAATCAAAGTATAAGATATTAAAATTATGAAGAAAATTGATAATAATTTCTTAAAACTAAAAGAGCCATTATTCATAACTTTTTGCGATACCCCCCCAAAAAAAAGGTAAAAATTCGCAGAGATATGGCTACTTTTTTCGCGCTTCCCTGATTTTAACTTCAGATTTTAGTTTTTGACTCGGCATGTCAGTCCGAGAGCTTCTATTCCCACCACTATCTCCCTCCCACTGCTCGAAACTATCAGTCACTTTTAACACATCTTTAAGCAAAAAAAAAAAAATATTACAACTTTTTATTTTGCACCATATCAAGTTCAAGTATTTTACTATTGAATGTCGTCCAAATTAATTCTTAATTATTATAATGAATTGAGATATTAATTTGAAAAAAATTGCTAAGTCGGTTCCTACTGGTCGTAGAAACTTCTTTTTTCAAAAATATTTGTTTTGAAGTCAGCTTTTCGTATTTATAAGCTAAGAATTCGCAAATCATGCAGGAGGTGCTCCAGCTCCAATTGTTTATTACCAAAAAAGTACCTTTTTTCAAGGCTCAAAACAAAGGACTGATTATTAGCTTTTTTATTACGTCGATTAAAATTAGTAAAATATAAGTCTCGAAAAAGCAAAAGACAGTTTGTAAGACCCAAAAAATTTATAAGCAAAAAAGATATAGATTAGGGCTCTAAAATCAGTAAAACCCAATTATCTTAGCAACAAATTATCCGATCATGCTTTAGAACCTCTCATTTAATTTAGAATTAAAAAAACAATTTTTTGCAATGATAGAAATGAATAAAAAAATATTTTTGCAATAATTATCAACATTTCAAAAAATGACTATTTTTAACGGTTTTTTGCATTTTTTTCATAAACAAATTGACCGAATCAATTTTGGCCAGACTCAAAATATAAGTTTTTTTTAAAACCTAAAAAACATTTTGAACATACCCCTCTTAAATTAGCAATGGTGCTTGAAGAAGCAAAAAACCCGTTTTTAGCATTTTTAACCCTCCACCCCCACCCCTGCACACTTTTTTTCAGTCTAAAACTATATAGTCATATTTAGGTAATCACCCTCTACAACACCTTTTAACCGGTTACAAATTAACGTCATAAACAGGCCTTCGTTTTACCTACAGACTGGACTAATAATACAAATTAGACATCCTGGTAGTCATGTGTAACACTGTGTTGGATGGGAATTTTGTGCTGACCACAACTAACCACAACTAACCACAACTAACCACAGATAGCCCGGGAGGCCACCACAAAAAAGCAAGCCAATAAGAGATACGCATAAAACATTTTTTTTATATTACTGTGAACTATAGTCAATTTAAAGCCGCACTAATGCCTTGGCTCAGCGGGTTTAAATTGCATTTTTTTTCCTAGAAAAAATCGTAAAAAATCGTTTTTTTCGATATAATTCAAAAACTATTGATTTTAGTAAAAAAAATTGGTATAACAAATGTATTTTTTGTTTAATAAATTTTTTTGTAGCTGTTTAAGTTTTTGAGATATTATCGATTTAAATTTAAAATAAAAACGCAAATATCTCAAAAACTGAAAAAGCTACAGCAAATGTATTTAACTAAAAATATGCTTTTCAGTAAGCTCTATGGCAAAGATCATATATACTTTTTTAATAAAATAAGTAATAAAGAAGATAAAAGCAAAAGAGTGATTTTGGCCAAAATATATATATATATATATATATATATATATATATATATATATATATATATATATATATATATATTTATATATATATATATATATATATATATATATATATATATATATATATATATATATATATATATATATATATATATATATACAGTATGTCCACGGAAAAGGTGTTGAAGAGAAAAAACTTAAAATGGTACAAGAGTAAAGTGCATTTATTTGTGAAGATATGGAAATAAGTTACTAGGAAAAGTTGTTCAAAATTAAAAGGTAGTCTCTAATACCAATTTTCAAAAAAATCGGCCTACTTTTATTTATTTGTGATTAAATTAATTTTAATACCAATTTAAATTTTTAATATTAATTTTATCAAATTTTTTGCTGTTAAGTAAGCTGAGGTTTCTGCGGCTAATAAATTATAAAAGCGAAATGTCAATACAGCTTGTCACTATCAACGCCTACTAGTACAATAAAAAGTTGTTAATTTGGAATTAGATAATATTAAAATAATTTTTATCACAAATTAATAAAAGTAGGCCGATTTAAAAAAAATGATATTAGGAACTATCTTTTTACTTTTAAACAACTTTTTCTAGTAACTTATTTCCATATCTTCTCAAATAAATGCACTTGACTCTTGAACCATTTAAAGTTTTTTCAATTTTCTGAATACCGCGTATAAAATTTGTTAAATGTTTTTATCCCAATCTTACTCTAAGAAGCAGCAAAATTTTTTTAAGAGTAGCGTTGATAAAATAAAAAATAAAGAAGTTTTTTACTATTCAACACCTTTTCCGTGGACGTATGGAATGTCCACGGAAAAGTGTGAATAGAAAACTCTTTATTTTTAATTTATCGAAAAAAGTTAGTTGTAATAAAAATGTTTGCTGCTTCTTAGAGTAAGATAGGATAGAAACATTTAATATATTTATAGCGGTGAAAAGAAAAAACTTAAAATGGTACAGATAAAGTGCATTTAATTGCAAAGATATGGAAATAAGTTACTAGAAAAAGTTGTTCAATCGTAAAAGGTAGTCTCTAATACCAATTTTCGAAAAAATCGGCCTACTTTTATTTATTTCTGATTAAAATTTTATTATCAATTAACTAATTCCAAATTTTTGTACTAGTAGGCGTTGATAGTGACAAGCTTTATTGATACTTTGCTTTTATAATTCATTAGCCGCAGTATCGTCAGCTTTAAATGCTTACTTAACAGCAAAAAATTTGATAATAAATTGTTATTAAAAATTTAAATCGATAATAAAATAAATTTAATCACAAAAAATAAAAGTAGGCCGATTTTTTCAAATATTGGTATTAGAGACTATCTTTTAATTTTGAACAACTTTTCCTAGTAACTTATTTCCATATCTTCTCAAATAAATGCACTTTACTCTTGTACCATTTTAAGTTTTTTCAATTTTCTGAACACCGCGTATAAAATATGTTAAATATTTCCATCCCAATCTTACTTTAAGAAGTAGCAAAATTTTTTATCAAGAGTAGCTTTTTTCGATAAAATCAAAAATAAAAAAGTTTTTTCTCTTCAACACCTTTTCCGTGGACATACTGTATATATATATATATATATATATATATATATATATATATATATATATGCCTGTAATTTCTTATCTTCTAATTAACAATAGGGCAACACTAAAGGCCACTTTCATACAACCTTTTATAGTCCATTTGGAAAAGCCCAAAACCTTTTACTTTGTTTTTTATTCCTTTATTATAAGCTCCAGTCTGCAGCTGAGTTACCTTGCTAAAATTACCAGGTTTTGGTCGATTGCCACAACCAGAACAAAATAATAATTACATTTTTGTTTCTAGTAGTTGTAAATCAAAGAAAGTATCCATACAACAATATATTATTTCCTTATAACATCAAGTTATTTATAAATCAACTATTTGATGTCTTTCTAGGAATATATTAATATATAAATATATCAATATAATATACGAATGTATAGATAAAACATTTTCTGTACCTAATTTTTGGGATAGATATCATTATTAAATATATAAATATATTGATGGTTTTGTCAATATTATGGTGGAGAATATTTCAATTTACCTATTATGTATAAAAAGTTAATGAAAAATTGTACAGGATTTATTTATTTTTACCTTTTTTTGTTATTATTTTTAAAAAAGTATTGAATATCTAATAAAATTATCACTAAAATAATTATAAATAGAGCTATCTTATCTATCTATTAAAATGTGTATTAAGAATATTCCTATATTTATTATATCCATTTATTATGCTAGAACCCTGTAAATCAGGAAAATATACGTCTATGGTTTTTTAAAGAGATGGTACTTAAATATACAGGGTTATTTATCCAACTCGTTTATTAAAAGTTTTTTGGAATGTAATTGAGAAACGGTTTTCAAAATTTGGGCTTAAAGTTGAGTTGCAGGTGTGCTTCTTTTTTAAAATATTTTTAACTTACTGTCACTTCCGGTTTAACCAGAATTTGCTGTCAACCTGCTTATTTTAAATGAAACATCCTGTACATCATTGTATTTTTGGATTCTGTGTGAAATCCTAAACACGTTTTATGTATAATGTCCTATACATGTCTAACTGTGTTTTAGAAATTTGGCCTTGAATCAAAAACATGTCTTTGGCGTACCACTTTTGCAATTGCATTATACCTATACATAAAAGTGGAGATAGAGCCGACGTTGCTAATTATCGCCCTATTACTAAACTTTCAATCTTTGCAAAGATGCTGGAAAAAATTGTGTATGTGGACATTTTAAAAACGGTGTCTAATATAATTATTGAGGAACAGCACGGTTTTTACCCTAATAGGTGCCTGGAGACGAACCTCCTCTGTTATTCTCAACATGTTTGTCAAACAATTGAGAACCAGGGGCCAATTGGACTGCATCTACACTGACTTCAGCAAGGCGTTTGATAAGATCAGCCATAAACTTTTGGCGGAGAGACTTGCTGATGTGGGTGTCAGCCAGGACTTATTCGGTGGGTTTGGTCCTACATCTGTCATCGCAGACAAGTGGTTGTAGTAAACGGATTCCACTCCGAACCATTTATAGCACATCAGGTGTACCACAAGGGAGCCACCTAGGACCTCTCTTTTTTATTATTTACATTAATAATATTAAGGAATGCTTCTCCAACTCAAATTCCTTCTGTACGGATGATCTAAAAATATTTCGACAAATTACCGCAATTGAGAACTGCCACGGGCTCCAAGAGGACCTAGACGGACTTTTTTCTTACTGCGAAAATAATAGCCTTTTTTCTAAACATAAAAAAATGTCATTCAATAACATTTTGTAAAAAGAAAAATTTAATAAATTATGATTATACTATAAACAACCACAAATTAGAAAATGTCACTACAATCAAAGACCTTGGCGTTACCTTGGATAGCCAGTGGTCTTTTAGACCCATTTCGAAAAAATAGTGGCTAAGGCAAATAAAATGCTGGGATTCATAAATAGAACATGCAAAGAGTTTAGAGACTCAAGTACTTTCTTAACCCCTATTACGCCTATGTGTGTACTAAGTTGTCTTTTGCATCTGTTATATGGAACCCACATTATAACATACACTCAAAAAGAATCGAGTCTATCCAAAATAAGTTTTTGAAAATATTGGCTTTTAAATTAAGAAGACCAACTGTAAACGTTAAAAATGAATTTAAACTAATTCCCTTGGCTCATAAAAGAATTATTTCAGATGTGTGTTTTGTCTTTAAATTAATTAAAAATACCATAGACTCCCTTTCTTTTGTCTTGTCTCCACTTTAAGGTCCCTGGAAGAGATCTGAGACGCTCCGACCTATTTAATATACCTTTCTGTAGGACAGATTTGGGACAAAACACACCATTGATAAGAATGCAGTCTGAATTTAACACTCACTGTAAGAACATAAATGTCTTTTCAATTACCCTTAACGTATTTAAAAAACAAATTAAATCTCATTTTTTGAATTATAATTGTTAACAAGCATAGCTTATTAAATTGAATAATTAAACACATCTTATCTGTTTTATTATAATGTAAAAATTCTGAAAACATTTCTTTTGTTTTTGTCTTTGTAATTCTTTGTAAACATGTATTTATTTTTTTGTAAACTTTATTTTTAAGTATAACTGTATACAGTGGATACTGTTTGGAACTTTAGTTCTGTTGTATCCTTAACTTGTAAATAAATAAATAAATAAATAAATTAATTGCATATTTTTGTAGTTTTCAAAGATTTGATCGTTATGTATGGCAGAATATTGGAAAAGGATCTTATGTTTACCCTTTTGTCATTTTTGTTGTCTACTTTTATACAAGGTGTCCAAAATTCTGCGGCAAACATTCACATTTTTAAAGTCGCAAAAGTCGGTTTTTTTAATGGGACACCCTGTAATTTTAAGTACTATCTAGTCTAGAACCCAATTCTCTATCAAAGAATATTAAGATTACCAATACTTATTTTTAACCATTTTCAAAATAATAAGGTATTTCATAAAGCTATCGTATTTATTCGACTAATCCTTTACATTTGGCATACTTTGCTAGTAAGAGCTGTAAACATAAGATACATTCTAATTAGATGTCCTGTTTGATTGCAAATTTCAGTTATTGTTTTCCATTGCTCACTATGCGAAATGCAAAGGTTTAGTCAAATAAATACGATAGTTTTATGACATAGCTTATAATTTCAAAAATGGTAAGGAATAGATATAGGTAGCCTTAATACACTTTGATAGAGAATTAGGTCCTAGAATTGATGGTTCTTAAAGTTACAGGGTTTTTTGGATACCCTGTATAAAAGTAGACAACAAAAATAACAAAAGGGTAAACATAGGATTCTTTTTAATATTCATGAGGATTAAATCTTTAAAACCTACAAAAATATACAATTGCAAAAGTGGTTACGCCAAAGACATGTTTTTGATTCAAGGTCAAATATCTCAAACACGGTTAGACATAGGCATAGGACATTATACATAAATAGGCAAGTTGACAGCAACTTCCAATTAAACCTAAAGTGACAGGAAGGTAAAACTATTTTTAAAAAGAAGCACACCTGCAACTTACCTTAACCCCAAAGTTTGAAAACCGTTTCCAAAGTAAATCCCAAAAAACTTTTAATTAACGGGTTGGGTGAATGTGAATATTTCTGTATAAAAGTTTTCTCTTTTTTTAACTACGTACTAATATACAGGGTGATTCATGGGGAAATGTCAATACTTTAGGTACGTAGGCCGGGTCCAAAAATAAACATAAAAGTCTATACAAATATGAGTCCGCAAGGCCTTCGTTTCCAAAATACAGGGTGTTGAAATTTTTATTTAATTTTTCTATTTAAATAAAATCTATAATAATGTAAATATAAGAGTAAAAATTGGTATCCGGGATTTTTTTTTGGTATGACGGATTCAAATCTAATCTTAGTTCGGCTCTTACTTGTAGGGGGTGCCACCTACACGTCTTTTTACTATTTTAACCAATCACAACTTTTTGGTACGGTCCTGCATTACATTTTTAAGTAAATTAAATAACTGTTTGGCATTTTTACGTCAAAAAGGTATACCTGTTGAAAGTTGATTTAAGCAAACCTTTTCGAGATATTTGGATTTAAAAAAATTACGACGCATCTGATTTTATTATAGCAAAATTAAAAAACAATAATACAAAATATATAATTAAACAACATATACTTTAACTTTTAATAAAATTATTGTTCTTAAATTATGTTAATTTATTTTAATTTAATTTTTAATTAGCAAAACATAAGCTAGGTTTTATAATTTTTAAAAATTCCACCATTTACTTCTAAGCACATGTCAGCTCTGTGGTGAACACCCTGTATCTCGAAAACAAAGGCCTTGCAGACCCATATTTGTATAGACTTTTATGTTTATTTTTGGACCTTGCCTACGTACAGTTACGGCCATAAAATTTCGGGTAACGATTTTACGTGTTGTAAAACAGCCTTCAGTTACCAGCTTACCTTTACTTTTGACACTAATTCGAAATCTGTCATTGTCCAAAAAATATATCAAGTTCTTCGAACCATGCCACGCATATCAGTAGCAAAAAAGTTTAAGTTGTTACATTTCTGGAGGAGGGCTACTCAAAAAATCTGTTGCGGAGAGAGTCGAAGTGCCAAAGGGTTCGGTTCATGATATCAAACAAAAATTTCATGATAGAAATTCGCACGAGAGAAAGGAAGGTAGCGGTCGTCCACACATATCAACCGAGGAACAAAACGAAAACTTGATAAGCTGCGTTCGAAGAAATCCTTTTAAAACAGCCTCTTCTGCAAAACTAGAAACAATTTTTCCTGGCTCCGACAGAACAGCACGGCGCTGCATCAACAAATTTTCGGAGCTTCGATGCCGTCGAGCGGCCAAAAAAACCTTTTTAACACAGGCAAATAAACAAGAAAGGGTTGGATTTTGCCTAGAATACCTACCACGGGAAATACGTTTCTGGGAAAGGGTAATATTTAGTGATGAAAAAGTTTTCCAGTCAAGTTTTACTGAAAGTATGCGAGTATATAGACCCCAAATTCAAGATTTGAAGAGACATTCACCCAAAAGATAAAACAGAGTGGTAGGTTTTCGGTCAATGTTTGGGGATGTATCGGCGCAGGATGGGTGGGCGTTTGCCATCATATCCAGGGCAGACTTAACGCCAATTCTTATCAAGAAATACTCCAAAATATCATGCTGCCAGCGGCCTATAATGTCCATGGGAATGATTTTATCTATCAGCACGACAACTGTCCGGTCCATACAGCCCGAAGGGTCACCGACTGGTCAAGAAACAA